>JAFIRS010003683.1:0-120167 GCA_018342105.1 Gonioctena quinquepunctata | reverse complement strand
CTTAATGTTATGAATCTCAAGGTCATATTCAAGGTCAAACTGAAGTCGAATCTCAAAGTCGACCAAACCCAATATCAAAACTCAATGACAAATCTCAAAGTCAAATCTCAAGGTCAAACACACACACACTGCACACCTGCAACTATTCAAGGTCACACGTGACGTCATAGTGGTGGGGGGAGACCCAGAACCGGCTTAAATCTCCTACTGATGTCACCCACAAAAAATTGAAAAATAAAAAAAATTCATCAAAAAATTAAACCGACAAAATTCGGAACTGAAAAGTAAAAAATAAAATAAACCTTCTTAGTCTCAATAACTGAGCTCCTGAAGTAATGTAAGTAACTAATTTTGAGTCGGCGCCAAACATACAAGCAAATAAATTAGGTAAGGCGTAAAATGATGGCATCGAGTTGCGCGGTGACATTCTGATAATTTTTTTGAAGTAATTTGTTGATCTTCGTTGATTGTTCGTTTGGCGCCTACTCAAAATTAGTTACATTTGTTTAGGATCTTAGTTACTAAGACTGAGAGGGTTTATTTTATTTATTTAATGTAAGTAACTGATTTTGAGTCGGCGCCAAACAAACAATCAACGAAGATCATTAAATTACTTCAAAAAAATTATGCCATCATTTTACGCCTTACCTAATTCATTTGCTTGTTTGTTTGGCGCCGACTCAAAATTAGTTATTGAGACTAAGAAGGTTTATTTTATTTTTTACTTTTCAGTTCCGTATTTCGTCAGTTTAATTTTTTGATGAACATTTTTTATTAACTAACGAAATTAAAAAGGAGGACAGGTATATTTTTTTTATGTATGATCACGCATAACTTTTCACAGAGCAGTCCGATTCCGATGATTCTTTCTTCATTGGATAGGGTGTACTTTATTTTTTGCTTTTCAGTTGATTTTTTCGTTGGTTTAATTTTTTGTTAAGAAGTTTTTGGTTAGTTGATGATGATTTTTTTGGCAAGCGAAATCTATTCAAAAATTAATTTTTCGTTCATTATTCCAAATGGTTTTTCTACGTTGTCTAAATAAAAAAATCTTCATAGTCTGTTTTATCTTTGAACATATTTGCAGTAGGGTATGAAACAATAATTTTCAATACAATAAATAATTTTCAGAATAGTCGATGTTTATTGAAATGCCAAACAATCAAATAGGTTAGAATCGGCAAATTATCTCTTCATACCCCCGAATTCGTGAAATTAACTTGAACCATTGTTAAACTAGGTTTATCTCATAAACTCGTATTGAACAACTGAAACAAAATTGGTTGGATTGAACAACAGGGCCGACTAGTTACTTTGTATATAGGTCATTCATGAGTCTGAAAGAAGTTAGATTACACCTATATGTATAGTATTACTGATGAACCTCTGTCAAAATTGAAATATAATTAATGTACTATTTTCAAAAACCGCATAGTTAGTAGACACCCTGTGTACTACATAGAGATCGACAATATGAAAAATGAAAAATACGCAAAGCTGCCAAGCTCCCCGCGACAAAAGGGGTTCAATATAAATTGGACATCGTATCATCCATTGTTCCTACGTTTCGGATTAATGTCCTGATTCATCATCAAGATGCACGGTTTGAAATGATCGATTCCGAAGGAAACGTATTTTCAATAAATTGTAAGACTAATACATATTGGCTGGGTTCTATGACTGAATTAATCAATTATCGTAAGGAAATATTACCGATACCAATAAGGGGAACTGGTCCACAATGAAATAATGGAAACAATACATCATCGAATACGAAAAGTAGTACAAGCATAGGTCAATTATTTAAATGGTTCATTCTGTTAATATATATGCACGCGGGAAGCATTTAAATGCGTAAAGCTTTTGTGTGAGGATGGTCGTTGGTACGTGCCCGACAGTGGCGTGTTGAGAAGGGTATCGCGGGATTTTCGGAGAGCTCCTTAGTTTTTCTGGCATAATGTAAATTTTTTCCAGCAAATTAAAAAAATAGTAGTAGTCACTTCAGACAATGAATGCATCAAATTTGCAACATGTATTGATCGATATTTGTTTGATTCCCATACCAATTTTCGATCAAAATATATATTAGTATCAGTGGTCAATAAACTCTAATTTCTTTATACTTCTGGTAGATTATCACAAATATCAGAAGAATTCAGCATTGACGTTGTAGTTCCCGATTCACTTATACCACCATATAAAATAAAATATAAAAAACTCTCGACATGTACTTCTCGAAAATCTAGGGGAAAATGTTTGAAAATGAATATTGGTCTCTTGAAAGCCTTAAAAACTAGAATCATTGCTAAAAATGTTCTGTAAACTTTGGGTGAACTTTCAAAATGCTCATTCTTTCACCAGCAATATTTTTATAACCATCATAAAGTTGTAGAAATTGATCTTATAAATACGGTATTTTTCCTGGTCCATTGAAAAACCCTAGAATTTTAGCCTAATCCAAAAAAATATAAACCTGTGATTTTGAACAACTTCTGTCCAATTTCAATAATCGATTTATTTCCTGAAATTGTACGAATTCTACTGAAAGATAGGTTAAAATACTATGGGCCTTTTTTTATCATTTATATAATGAAATTTTTCACTACCATAAGTTTTGCTGACAATACGTACTCATGAGTTTTCCAGCCTCGCAAATTTAGCAAACAACTCAGTTAACATTGCAAAAAATTTCCAAAAACTCAGTACCGATAAAATTCAACATTTTCACATTGTGATTTGTTTTAAATATTGAAGTGTTGTATATAAATATATATATATATATATATATATATATATATATATATATATATATATATATATATATGATGTTCTGTTTACAAACGTTCTATGAGGTGGTAGTGTCTTATTAGTCACAATCCAATCTTAACGAACAAACCATTCGTCATAGCAGCGACTGTCATAAACATCAAATAGGCCCTCAATGTAGGAAAAGTCTCCGCGTTTTTAACATAAAAACTGTGGATAAAATGTTGAATTGCATTTCATATCTTATTAGCATATAAAACACTCAAGAAGAGCAAACACTCGACCTGAGTTCCCGTTTTGTTTTTCTCTCCTGTTTTATATGGCTAATAACACACTTATACAATGAATAAGTAGTAAACTACTAGGCTAATAAATCTATTTCCACCGATGAGGTACATTCTTCATGATTATCGGTGATTGAAGAAAATGGGAAAAACCTCCTCAAGAAGAGAATCCCAAAATTTTTTGTTGCTACAAAAAAGTGATTCCTAATAAAACTATGTTCAGCAAGGTTTAAGCTTAACGATGCAAGGGTGGGTTGACTATGTCGACAAAAGCTGCTCTATGTGAAATCAGAGATGTGATCTCATGGGAACATTTGCCATGATTTTATCTGTAAACTTTTCTGCGATGTTCTAAAGTTGTTCAGTAGGTCCTTTTTCGGTATTGTTCAATAATGTAAGATAGTCATCACAAAACATACTTGAAACAATGCGAAATATATTTCTGTCCCCTGGAAGTTAAAATATCTAGTTTTAAATTCTGAAAGGTAAAAAAAAACTAAAAACCTAAAAAATTCATGCAAGTGATCCAACATCGAAATGACATTACCACGGAGTCCGAATCGAACAATTGTTCTTATATAACTTGGTGAATGCATCGAGTCAAAGGGATACATTGAAAACCCCGACATACCAATTTTGAATAGAATAGGTCCATGATCACAAAACTTGTCCAGCATCTTGGAGCCGCCCTCTTAAATTTATGAATTTTGACAATACATTCATAATCTCCGATCCTGAAAACCTCCATATACCAATTTTGAATAGAATCAGACCATGATCACAGAGATCGTTCGCCATCTTGGAGCCGCCATTTTGATTATATGAATTTTGACAACAAAATCATAATTTTCAACCACAAGGGACATTTTGGGACCGATTTTTTTTATCATATACTTGAAGACTTACTTAAAATGAATCCCGGTACCATTATTTCATTCGCCGATGACACTGTTTTGTTATATGTTTATGACACTTGGAACATGCTAGTGATTTGAGAAATGTTACTAACTGGTTTACCGGAAACCACCTAACCATTAACCATACAAAAACAAAAATCATTCCCTTCACCTCCTATGAAAAACACTGACAGAGTACGAAAATATAACGTTTAATGATCATTCTATACCAATCACACTGTCACCTAAATATCTTGCATTATGGTGGACTCATTCTTGAAGTGGGATGTCCACGTTCAAACAGTAGTTAACAAACTGCGTCGACTCATATTTATATTCAAGCAGATGAAATGCTACTTCAGGGTGAATCATCTCAAGATAATTTATCACTCTAGAGTCTGGGGAGTATTGAGAAAAACCATACTAAGGCCTCTGGAAATTATCCAAAAACGGATCTTAAAAATCATATTCAACAAACCCCCTAAATACTCTTCCGTTACTATTCAATGAAATCCAGAAAATGGAACTACGACAGCTCTTTTGTAAATCAATTTTAACATTCACGTACAAAAAAAATCGACGTGTGCTTTAGACCACACGACTGAAGTAAAACTTCTTTAGCTCCATCTATATGTATGTATATATATATATATATATATATATATATATATGGAAAGCATCAAATTATAGACAGCGACACCTATAATCTGCTTAGACCTGTTATCGTGGAATTTTGAAGACATGAAATTTCGTACACATCAATAGGTCACCGACAGTTGTCAGCATAGGCCGATAGGTAATAACTCTACGAGATATCTGATACGAATTTGAAAGAGACCACAGGCCGTCCTGATGATTGTGAAACCATGAAACAGGCTGTAGACGGATGGTGATCTCTCTTGGATTCGTAACAGATCTCTCAGATTCTATATATATATATATATATATATATATATATATATATATATATATGTTTATATATGTATAATATATACATGTATATAGATATACATATATTAATTTTCTAATAACCTATAATTTCATCATTTTAGTTTGGTAAATTTAGTCAATTATTATTAGAGTCATGAATGATTATAAAATTAAAATTAATTTACCTAACTCCAATAATTTGTCTCGGTTTTTGTACATGATCTATAGTGGGATTTTCATCATCAACTTCCATTTGATTATTATCATGTTCAATCACGATGTCACCAATCATTTGTTATTGTGAACCTCTACACTCAATAAGTATTTTATTATTTACGTATTAATTAAATTTTATGTTATCCTATTTTAAAAAATTGTAGAAACGCAAGGCCGAAATACGGAAGAGTAACAAGGAGAAAGAGAGAGAGAGAGAGAGAGAGACAAGAAAAGGACAGAAAATCAAACGCCCCAATGTGAGGAGAATGCCGCGTATTAGTAGAGGGGAAAATAGACAAGAAAAAGGAACGCTGCATGTGACGCTACGTCGCCAGCTACTAGTATGAGATACGCACTCATCTTTGTCGAGACCGTTCGCCTCGCCCGATCACACTTTTCGTAACGCTCTCGTCACGCATTCACCAGCTTACTCCCCAAGTCAAGCGTGCGCAAAGAAGTTTTACTTCAAAAAAATCATCCGTACTTGAACACCGATACCGACAAGGAGAAAAACTTCAGCAAACGAGTTATTACCACGTGCCCTCAAATCAATAGGCCAACGATCCTTTACTTACATTGCTCCAAGGTTGAGGAATATGGTACCAGGCTCGATAAAATCAATCAACTCCTTATATCTGTTCAGAAAGAAAGTGGATTTCGTCTATTAATAGGATTACTTTGCATAACCTCATTGACTCTTGACAAAACGATGTTTTACTATCATAGTATTTCGTACACATTTGATGTTTTTTTTTGTACCTAACTACAACATTATGTTAGAGTTTTATGCTTACGTTTCATGTATATTCCATAATTTTTATCTTTCATGTATACTTATGTTCAACCCATATAGTCCTAATCTAAAAAATTATATTTTCCATGTATTCTTAACTATGTTTCAGCTATTCCACTCTGATATACTTAGTTTTAATTTTTTTTGAGAATTATTAAGATTTTTTTTAAATTTTCTAATGTTTATTAGCATTTTACCCACATGCTCATGTATACGTCCTTATCACTCACTAAATACTTGATGTATACCCCCAAAACCATATATTAATAAAAATATGCACACGACTGATTCAACCCATCCTTGTCCATAGTGTAGAAACTGCCCATAGCCAAGCTCCTTGAGAGCCTTTTTGGGACAATCTGCCTATTTACCATATGACAAAAAATCTGTGTAGGTACTCTACTATTTTATATATTTGTACTTATGATGGTGAATAAATTATTATATTATTATTATTAACCCCGAAAACCCCAACATGCCAATTTTGAATAGAATCGAAACATAATTACAAAACTCGTCCGCCATCTTGGAGCCGCCATCATGAATTTGTCAATTTAATAAAAATTCATAATCTCCGACCCCTAAAACCCCCACATACTGATTTTGAGTCGAATCGGACCATAAACACATCTCGTCCGCCAACTTAGAGCCGCCATTTTTTTTTTCGTTAACAAATGATGCATTTTTACGGGAACTATGAACACCTGCCAAATTTCAAGTTAATCGGGCAACTAGAAGTGGGTTAAATTTAATTTGCAAGATTTGATCACAAACCCCGGGACAGGTGAAACTAAATAAAAGCTTGTAAAAATACACTTCAACCAATACATGCATTGCACTTAATTGAGAAAATAATGAAACCCTCAAATCTAAATGACTGTAAGTTCATATATCATGACTTTTTGTCATACAGAGTAAGTGAAAATTATTTTTCTACTGGTTTCACTGATGAAGTAAATCATTGAATATTCAAAGAAACAATATTTTTTATACAATTCCCTTTATAATTTATCCACATACTCGTGTTAACAATCATCAACTCGTCCGAAAAAAATTCGAAAAATACCAAATGAAACGAATTCTCAGTCCTTCTCGTCATCGGTTATAATAGCACGCCTATGTAATCTACCCCATGCACACACATGACATTGGGCATATGCAGCTGTTCTTCCCCCCTAGCTACCGTTACACTACGGCGTTGAGGAAACCACCAGTCGTACCTTTACCATCGAATGATACCCATTGAAAAAGCCGGTAACAATTTGACGCATCGCAAACGGTCAACCGAAAAAAAAATTGTTATTAATCGTAAAACAGTGTTGTAGATTTAGTCTTAAAGTTAAGTGACTCAAGTGATGAACTAGTTTTAAATCTGCAAAGTGCAAAAACTTTTTTTAAATCTACAATCTGATGCTGAATTCCAGCTGTGCCAAAACAGCAACCACTTCCTGCAATGGCTAACAATCAAAACTTCTATACTAACCCGGCGTTTTGTCAGAAGAGTGAGCTGCCCCACCTTCAACCCCCGCGAACTCTCAGCCCCCAAGTGGCATTAGACAATCACCCCTAGGTGCCCAAACGATCATCCCTGCAAGGATCCCCAGATCCCGAGCTAGAGGAAGGTCTAGAAGAACAGGAATTCTACGAAGAAGTCGTCGTAGATGCCAAGGGCTTCATCACAGACAAAAAATTCGTCGTAGTCGCTCAAAACAACGAAGGAAAAAAGTACATCCAAGTCCCCAGTCGGAGGAAAGGCATGGAGGAAGATATGGCATACCTCCGAGTGAGGAGAGCAGGAAATTCGGTACCAAAACCAAAGAAACCAAGCTGACAAGGAGTCACAGCCAAAGGTACGAATACATCCAAATGCAAGAACATGACAGAACGCCGAAAAAAAAGCAGTACCACCAAGATATCGAAGTGTCTTCAGGAAGAGTTCACAGATACGCTGTTATAGAAACCGAGGAGGAAACTGAGTTGACTTCCAAGAACGCTAGGTACGCTTTGGTGCCAGTGGACCAGCTGAAGGAAGTCGTTGCCCCAAACAAGAGCAGGTACGAGTATATCCAGGATCAGCAAAGACCTATGTCCCCTCCAAGCTCTCAGCAACGTCGCGATACCTCAGAGCCCCAACAGATACGAATACGTTACCAGACCACCCGCACCACAGAGCCCAAACAGGTACGAATTATATCCCAGAGGCCAGGAGACCTGTGGTAGCGCAGAGCCCAAGCAGGTATGAGTTCATTCAAAGACCTCTGTCACCGCAAAGCCCAAACCGGTACGAGTACATCCAGAGTAAGCCTCTAGCGCAGAATAGTCCGCCAGGTACGATTATATCGCCAGCAGGTGGAACAAGTACCAAGGGGTAATCCAGCAGCAACTCAAAAGCTCCACGAGCTCCTATCGACGCCAAAGAAAACCCCAGCGAGTCAAAAACAGGTTCTCGCTCCCCACTCGGGGAGGAAGGTTTCTCCCCCTCCCGTCTCGCCGATTCTCAAGGAGTTCCAGGCTAAGCCGGCTCAGCGGGTGAGAGCACAGCCTTCCAGAGCTCAGCAGAGGTTGAATTACGCGCTGGTCGCTCAACAACTCGGTCACCAAGATAAGAGACACACCGCTATAGTCGCCCCTATATGTTCTAGCCCCAACCAATCCGTTTACAGTGAAACTACTTACTCGAAGTCGGATTCGTGGATGAATTTGAGCATGAAGAAGGGAGCTGTGCAGACCACTTTGTCTTTCGCTGCTATGATGATGTTGCTTTGTGGGGGTGTGACGTCGGGGTTGTGTTTCTACATGATTTCGATGATGGGCAGGCAGTATTTTTTGGACTTCGGGGTTGTTGCGGGTTTCACGTGCCTTGTTTTGGGCATGCTGGGGTTCAGGAGCAGGAACGTGTATTGGTTGCCGAATAGGAACTATATTACAGGTAAACTACTTTTTTTAGTGAGTAAAAATCATTTTTTTAATGTTTTACGATACCCGCTGACATTGTCTACTGTATACAAAATACCTCTAAAGGTGACGGGTACAAAACCCCTGAATTCCCCTGAACAACGAGCAACAATTTAGAAATCATATTATCTAATAAAGAAATCAAAAAGTGAACATTTATGGAAATGTAATAATTAAAATTCTCAAAAACCAAAAATAGACACAATGGAAATTGAAAGTTCGGATGGGAGAACAACAAATAATCCTAAAGAAATATCCGAATTTTTTTGTAAACACCCCACTGAAAAGGGAAACATTCTCAATTGATTATTGAATAGAAAGATTTTTCGATTCACTGAAGAATATTTCTATTCAATATTCAATTGAGAATGTTTCTCTTTTCAACATGAATATCTCACAAGAGGTTATCTTGAACGATGGAAGATAGTGACTAAAGTTTATCTTTCAGTCGAGATGATTCCAGATCTGATTTTATGAACATCATGTTCATATTTTCAAACAAATCACTCCACTAAATTGGAGAAAAAAAAACAAAGTTAACAGTTAACAAATAATAATGAATTTGAAAAATAATTAATTTCCTGGAATGGAAATTGCATCTTCATTAGCTTATACAGGGTGATTCAAAAGTACTTTGACAAACTTCAGGAGGTAATTCCTCTCAATATTCTGATATGAATTGTCCAAATAAATATATGTCCGGAAACGCTTCGTTTCCAAGATACAGGGTGTTAAGGTTTTATTTTTATTTTCGTTTTTTTCAAATTACTTTCGAAATACTGACCTTAATTGAACAAAAATTGGTACTGAGAGGTTTTTTGAAGTGTCAAATTTGAACATGATATTATTATTGCTCTTACTCGTAGGGGGCGCCACCTACACGTCTTTTTCTTTTTAAAGATTCATAACTTTGTTTAACGTACTTCTAGCACATTTTTCAGTAAAAAATTCGATTCCTTTATCATATTGACGTGGAAAATCTACCCTTGTTACAAGTCGCTATGAGCTAACCCTTTTCCTTTTATGTATGAAATGTACTTTTATGCAAATTTCAAGTCGATTATTTGATAATCGATGCGTGTTGAAGTTATTACTATTATTTTGCATTTTTCACCAGAATGCTTAGGAGATGAATTTGACGTTTAAGTGAGTAGTTTTGGTTTTATGTAGGGGGCGCCACCTATTATATTTATTTTAACTCGTTTGAAATAGTTATTTTTGTATCAAGGGTGCAAAATCTGTATTTGTTTTAATGAAATTTGCAAGAAATATCAACATTTTAATTCAAGAAAATTTTTATATGCAGAATAAAATGAAATAAAGGGAACTAAATTGTATTCAAATGAATTGTTCAAAGTATTCACCTTTAGCGAAGATACAGGCATTCAGTCTTCTAGTCATTGAATCTCGTACCCGCTCAAAAATTATTGGTGTTTCTTATTGTTTCACAGGCGTCTACTATTCGGTTTCTGTGATCTTCCTCGTTCGCTACTGGAGTTTTATAAACTAGTGACTCCAAATGTCCCATAAAATAAAAATGTAGCGGGTATAGATCTGGGGACCTTGGTGCCCATGCCTGGTTAGGTTCTCCTTCACCCCTACCGATCCATCGATTTGGATAAACAGTGTTGAGGAATTCCCTGGTTACAACGCTAAAATGGGCCGGAGCCCAATCATGCATAAACCACATGCGGATACGAATTTCTAATGGTACATTCTGAAGTAGTCCCGGTAATTCATTCTCTAAAAAGTCTCTGTAAGTTGCGCCATTCAGTCGGAACGGAAGAAAGAAAGGACCTATCGAGTAATTATCAATTATTGCCGTCCATACATTTACAGAAAATTGATACTGATAATGTCTTTCACTAATTGCGTGCGGATTTTCCAGAGCCCAAATATGGTTGTTATGGAAGTTTGTGATAGCATTTCGGGAGATAGACCAGGGTAGATAATTTTTGAAACCAAAAAAAACTACAGTAGGATGAAACCCATTAGAAAAGGAGGGGAATATGATCAAAATGAAAGGAAAAATAAATTACGGTCGATCCGAGTTCGGGAAGTGGGAGGGGGTGAGTTTTTAAGGGTAAAAAATGGTTTATCTTGATTTCCGGCAAAACAACAAGTCCTATGGCAAAGTTGTAGGCAATAAGAAGATCTACAACTTTTGTATCTGCAGATTTTTCACATAACCTCAAAATTTAGGTGAAAAATTCAAAAAACCAAGTTTTTGGTTTTTTATTTATATCTTTTATAAAAAAAAAATTTTTTCCACGAAATTTGGTGAAAACTTACCTTATTATGTCCCAAATACACTGTAATTTATTTGATTGAAAATATTTATTTTTTCGCTTCATTTTAATTTAATATCAAAAAAGCACCCTAATTTTCAATCGAAAATTCTGACGTCAAAATATCAGCTTTTTTCAAAAAGTTTGGGGGTTTTTGTTCGTTGAAATATCTTCTTTCTGATGGTGTAAAGAAAAATATACATTACTATAGGAAATATTCTTAGAAAATGCAAAAAATTGAAAAAACCTCAAATTCGAAAATTTTTTTTTAATCATTATGTACAATTTCATCAAAAAAATTTTTTTAAGTTTATTTATTTTACTCGAATCACATTAATGTCATAGAAAATCTCATACAAAATAAATATACATGTAAATCGTACTATTGAATTTAGAAACTTAATTCTGATTACGGTATTCATTAAATTTTTTTTAAAAAACGTTAATCTTATTATTTATAAATACGTTATTCGAAATTCTAATCAGTTACTCATTCGTTTTTGTCTCTTTGGAGGCATTTCTTCATCGTCAGATTCGACAAATCTTTCCAACTCTAGTTGATCGTCGAAATCTTCAAGACCATCATCTTCGTCTCCAATGTTATTTCCAGTCTGCATTGGTTCTTCATCCATAATTTCATCTGAATCATTTACTTCCTCGTAGATTTTTTCTTCCATATTGGAACAATTTTCAGAACCATGACAATTAGTGCATAAATTTGTGCATTTTAAACCATGTTTTCGGCAGCCACATTTTAAACTGTTACATCCAGTTTCACAGCTGCAGCAAATAGTTTTGAGCAATACTTCCGGAATTAAATCCTTTTCTGTAAATTTGGGCATAATGCCATGCTGATGTTGCTTCCAGCCCCAATCTGTTGCTGTCAATTCGTTACCCAACCAAGTTTGAAGCTGATAATATGCTCTGTAACAATGTTGTTCTGCTGCTCCTTCTGTGGGTGGGAGGTTTGCCAAAATGAAGAATGATTTAATTTTTGCCAATTGATATTTTTGAAACCTTAATTGATTCAGTGTTATTTTTTCTTTTTACATTTATAAATAGATTTGATTAATTGTAATCCATTTTTTTATATTTTCTTTACTTCCATCTTTTGTAAAAACATTGGCCAAATTTGACAAATTTTCGCGTCTAATATAGAATTAACGATACTTTTCTTTCCTTTTCCGGCAAATCCAGATGTTGTATCGCAACCAGAAAACAATGCAGAAATGCAACAACATTTTTTGAAGGATTCGTGTTTGAAACTATTAGACGTGAAAATAGATCCTTTCCATTTCAGAGCCTGGTTTGAGAAAATAAATGTCATGATTATTTGAATTTAATTGATTTAAAAGAACCAAAAGATCAATATCTTGACCCACAACTATAACAGTTTTATTAGTATCTCTGGCAACTTCTATCGAGGTCTTAATTATGTCGGCATCAGCATCTTCTTCAACTTGTTTACAGGAAAATCCTTGTGACTGTAATGTTTTCATTAAACTTTCAATTATTTTGTCCTTGTTTTTCTCGTTAGATAAAAAATTTTTTCTTGCGAAAATGGTATTTTTGTATGGTTTTGATAATCGAACTCTGGAATATTGTCTGAGGTTTTTCTACGATTACGTTCTCCTCTTTTAGTTGAAGTAGCTGCTGGTACTGTTGTGACAGTAGCTGATTTCTTAATCTCGGGGTACCCATCAAAGACAATATAACTGCTTGCTGCGTAATGTTTTTCTACATAGCGCAAATATTTATTAATGATCTCTTCCACCGTTTCATTTTTCTGCCAAATTACTTTGTGCAGTAAAAATCCACCGTCGACGACATGCATTATGCTGTCAGAATGCGTTGGTCGATTCACACTCACAAATAATTCGTAGAGTTGAGATTTTACATTTTTCCTGAGGCCATTTTCTGTAAAAAGTGACAATGGAAAAGGTGCAAGCTCGTATTGTAAGTAAGTTTCCATATCTTTTTTACTGTCGATCGTTAACGATATCCTTTGAAATAGCAATAATGGATCGATGGCTATAATATCTTCATTTACTTTAACGGAAGATTGAACTGTTTTGAGAGACAAGACTTTGTTTTTCCTTTTAAATTTAACACTGCCAAAATTCATTCCAACAATAGCTTGCAAAGATTTTTTTCCTTCTTCATACGCTTCATGGCAATTTACAGAATCATTGCCAATAATTCCAGAAAAAATGGACATAATGTTATCAGTCTGTGGAAAAGGATCATACCTGTTAAAAAAATTTTGTAATATTTGTAAATCAGCTACATCTCTTTTTATTCGATATTCCCTTGAATCAATGTGTTGCTCTGTACTTGTAAAAGAAACATTACAAAAATCTTCCATTTCATTGCAAATTTCGACAAGTATGATCATTGTTAATACGAATTTTGTTAAAACACTTTCAGACATACCACGACCATATGTAAGTCCACCCTGAGTTTTCATAGATCTCATCAAAACTTGTTCGATGGTCATATCCGACCAAACTCCCGACCAAAACTTGTGAGTACGTCTAATAGTGAAGAATCCTTCGGTGAATCTAGTAAATTCATAATCATCATTTATTGTGTCTTTAAGTTTACGCATATCTTGGAGATAAAGATGGGCAGATTTTGCGTATAAAAAGTGCCCACTTGCATGAAAATAGGGAAGCATTCTTTATAGAAGTATATTTTAATTTGTAATTTTTTCGTTTATCAATAAAACATGAAATCTGACGTTTTTTGAGTAATTAAAGTGTAAATTTTAATAAATACCTCAAAATTGTACATAATGAGTAAAAAAAAATTTTCGAATTTGAGGTTTTTTCAATTTTTTGCATTTTCTAAGAATATTTCCTTTAGTAATGTATATTTTTCTTTACACCATCAGAAAGTAGATATTTCAACGAACAAAATGCCCCCAAACTTTTTGAAAAAAGCTGATATTTTGACGTCAGAATTTTCGATTGAAAATTAGGGTGCTTTTTTGATATTAAATTAAAATGAAGCGAAAAAATAAATATTTTTAATCAAATAAATTACAGTGTATTTGGGACATAATAAGGTAAGTTTTCACCAAATTTCGTAGGAAAAAAAAATTTTTTGAAAAAGATATAAATAAAAAACCAAAAACTTGGTTTTTTGAATTTTTCACCTAAATTTTGAGGTTATGTGAAAAATCTGCGGAAACAAAAGTTGTAGATCTTTTTATTGCCTACAACTTTGCTATTTAACTTTTTTCCATAGGACTCGTAGTTTTGCCGGAAATCAAGATAAACCATTTTTTACCCTTAAAAACTCACCCCCTCCCACTTCCCGAACTCGGATCGACCGTAATTTATTTTTCCTCTCATTTTGATCATATTTCCCTGCTTTTCTAATGGGTTTCATCCCACTGTAATTTTTTTTCATTTTTTACCATTTTTGTAGGCTTTGACCCTGGTCTAAGAAGTTTGCCTCGTTTGTGAAGAGTATATATCTTAAAAATTGAGGATTTCCAGCCAATTTTCTCAAAAACCACTGACACATAGTAATGCGTTGGGGAAAGTCTCGTGACAGAAGAACTTGTACCCTTTGAATATGGTATGAATAAAATTGTTGATCGTGGATAATTCTCCAAACTGAGGACTGAGTAGAATTGAGAGCTTCAGCAATTATTCTTGTACTTGTTTCTGGATTCTCCTCGAGAGCGTTCAAAGCAGCTTCTTCCAATTCTGGGGTTCGGACTGCTCGTGGTCTTCCAATAATATCAGCTGCCCTCTTAAAGCTACCTGTTTCTGTCAAACGACGGTGGAGAGTGGTAAATGTTGGAGCTGAAGGCAGTACTCGATTAGGAAATCGCTCCTGGTAATTAGGTCTTGCTTCGCGCGCATTGCCATCCGCAAGGCCATAAACAAAATGCATATCAGCTAAATGAGTATTATTGTTTAAATAATCCATTTTTTTACAATTAGTGTTTCAAAACTTACAGAAACTTCAACAAAACAACAAAACGTTTATAGTTATTCTAATCCTAATTGGAACGGCAATAAAAATAAGAGCACTACGAGGAGTGTTCATATGCACTGCCCGGCAAATGGGAAATTTATAAACTACCAGTGTTTTTACTTTCAAAGCGTTCCTGGTACAATCATAAAAAAGTTCTGTCGTGTGGCAGATAATTCCTTCTTGAAACTTTTTATGTCGGTCCAATTGGGATTAGAAATACTATAACTGTCACATAATATGTAATTACCAAAACTATTTATTTAAACGTCAAATTCATTTCCTACGCATTCTTGTGAAAAATGCAAATAATTGACTTGAAATTTTAAAGTCCAAATATCTAGAAAACGGTTGCTTATAGCGACTTGTAACAAGGAGAGTTTTTTCACGTAGATATGATAGAGGAATTGATTTTTCTACTGAAAAATGTGCTAGAAGTACGCCCAGAATAGTTATGAATTTTCAAAAAAGAAAAAGACGTGTAGGTGGCGCCCCCTACGAGTAAGAGCAATAATAACATCAGATTTGAATTCGACACCTCGAAAAACCTCTCAATACCAATTTTCGTTTAATTAAAGTCAGTATTTCGAAAGTTATTTAAAAAAAATAAAAGAAAAATAAAATTTTAACACCCTGTAGCTTGGAAACGAAGCGATTCCGAACATATATTTAATTGGACAATTCATATTAGAATATTGTGAGGAAACACCTCCTGAAGTTTGTCAAAGTACTTTTGAATCACCCTGTATATGTAGTGTGTGTGTGTGTATATGTAAGTACATATTTGTACATGTGTATAAATAGGTGAATATTGTACCACGCGCGGATCCGTTTTCCTGTGGTTGTCTGTGTTTATTCACTATTTGATGTGTTCACATCACTTTTGTACATAGTAATCTAAATTTCTTCTGAACGAAATTACGCCAACTAAATATCAGACACAAGCTACTGAAGCTTTTCACGTTTATTTCAACATTTTATATTCTGTTTTTTATGTCTTATTCTATTGGTTTGAAAAATTTATGAAACAAATTATTTTTATTATTCATGTATTTTTTTTCAGGATACCTAGTCCTCAGCTTCTTCAGCCTGCTGACCTGCACGGGTCTGCTGGTCTTACTGGTGAAGCAGCCACGTCCTGGTACTCCCCTAGCAGACATAACTTCTGGAGCCGTGTGCGGCATTTCCGTTTTATGCCTGGTGATGGCCATGGCAGGCATCGTTTCGAGCTACTGTTGCAAATATCCGCCTCCGGACAACAGGGTGCAGCACTGTGCCGAAGGATTCAGTGTGTGACACAGGTAGTGAGAGGGATTGATGGAAGTTTGTTTTGTGAGTGAGAGGGAAATAAGAGCCAACGTTGGCCCCAAGTTATTATCCCGTTAAAAGGGTCCCAGTGCTTCTGGATATACCAGGTTATAGCACACCTATTCCTTGTAAGAGTTCTTGACATTTTCGAAATCTAGAAATCTTGGATCCGCTCGACATATGCATGACGGGACGGTCTTGGGATTAATTATACAGGGTGATTCAAAAGTACTATGACAAACTTCAGGAGGTGATTCCTCACAATATTCTAATTTGAATTATCCAAATAAATATATGTCTGGAAACGCCTCGTTTCCAAGATACATGGTGTTAAAGTTTTATTTTTATTTTAGTTTTTTTTTAAATAACTTTCGGAATACTTAATTTAATTTAACGAATATTGGTATTGAAAAGTTTTTTGTGGTGTCGAATTCGAACCTGATGTTATTATTGTCCTTACTCGTAGGGGGCGCCACCTACACGTCTTTTTCTTTTTTGAAGATTCATAGCTTTTTGAGAACTTTTTTCAGTATAAAAATCAATTCCTCTATCATATCTACGTAAAAAAGCTACCCTTGTTACAAGTTGATATAAGCAACCTTTTTTTAGATATTTGTACTTGAAAATTTCAAGTCGATTATTTGATAATCGTTGCGTGTTGAAGTTATTACCATTATTTTGCCTTTTTCACAAGAATGCTTAGGAAATGAATTTGACGTTTAAGTAAGTAGTATTGGTTTTTTGTAGAGGGCGCCACCTATTCTATTTATTTTTACTCGTTTGAAATAGTTATTTTTGTATCAAGGGTGCAAAATCTGAATTTGTTTTAATAAAATTTGCAAGAAATATCAACATTTCACATTTCAAGAAATTTTTAATATGTAGAATAAAATAAAGGATAGATAGATAGATAGTTTATTGATCCAAATGCGAGCTCATAAAGCTATAGGACAAGTCAAAACAAGGTACATGTATAAATAAAATTATTCAATAAAATACAATAACACACAACACATCAACGATATCAACTCACAAAATCGATAAAAATATTATAAATATCTGAACAATTATAAATGTGGACATGTTTCAGTAAAATGTTTGTTATAACAATAAAATATTCAAAATATTCATCAAGGTTGTATGGAGTAATGCCCAATAAAAATGCTTTGTTTTTTTTTCTGAAAATATGCGTCTGTTCTATTACTTTCAGCTCATTTGGAAGTACATTGTATAATCTGTCTTATCACGTCCAGTGATTTTTGAGAAATGGTGAAATGTGAAGGTGGTAAATGGAAGTAGGTTTTTTTTCTCGTATTATAATTGTGATATTGATTGTTTGTGGAAAACGTTTTTTTATTCGCGTGAATATATGTTATGACTTCTAAGATAAAAAGACCAGGAAGTGGTAGAATTCCAAGTTTCTGAAAAAGATTTCGACATGACGTCTGCTGGGAGACTTTTGCAAGGCAACGTATTATTCGCTTTTGTGCGATGAATACGTCTTTCGCTGCTGGGGAGCTCCCCCATATTGTGATTGCGTAGCAAATTCTTGATTGTACCTGGGCGTGATAAAATAGGAGCAAACTAGGTTTATTCAAAACGCGTTTGAGGATTCAAATTTGGTAGCAGTTGGAGTGTAGAGTGCTAGTCAGATTTTTGCAATGTGATTTGAAGCTAAGATCGTTGTCGATTATGATACCTTAGAATTTGGAGGATGTACTATGTTCAAGAGGTGTGCTATACTATATTGTATTCAAATAAATTGTTCAAAGTGTCCATAAATTGTTCGAAGTGTCTACCTTCAGCGAAGATACAGGCATTCAGTCTTCTATTCATTGAATTTCGTACCCGCTCAAAAATTATTGGCGTGTTTCACAGGCGTCTACTACGTCTACTATTCGGTTTTTTAGATCTTCCTCGTTCGCTACTGGAGATTTATAAACTAGTGACTTCAAATGTCTTCAAAAATAAAAATCTAGCGATTTTAGATCTGGGGACCTTGGTGCTCACGCCTGGTTAGGTTCTTCTACACCCCTACCGATCCGTCGATTTGGATAGACAGTGTTAAGGAATTCCCTGGCTACTACGCTAAAATGGGCCGGAGCCACATCATGCATGAACCACTGCGGATACGAATTTCTAATGGTACATTCTGAAGTAGTCCCGGCATTTCTTTTTCTAAGAAGTATCTGTAAGTTGCGCCATTCACTCGGAACGGAACGGAATTAATACCGCCCATACATTTACAGATAATGTCTTTCACCAACTGCGTGCGGATTATCCAGAGCCCAAACATGGTTGTTATGAAAATTTGTGATAGCATTTCGGGAGTAGTTTGCCTCATCCGTGAAGAGTACATATTTCAAAATTGAGGATTTCCAGCCAATTTTCTCAAAAACCACTGACACATAGTAATGCGTTGGGGAAAGTCTTGTGGCAAAAGAGCTTGTACCCTTTGAATATGGTATGGATAAAATTGATGATCGTGGATGATTCTTCAAACTGTGGACTGAGTAGAATTGAGAGCTTCGGCAATTTTTATTATACTTGTTTCTGGATTCTCCTCGAGAGCGTTCCAAACAGCTTCTTCCAATTCTGGGGTTCGGACTGCTCGTGGTCTTTCAATAATGTCAGCTGCCCTCTCAAAGCTACCTGTTTCTGCCAAACTACGGTGGAGACTGGTAAATGTTGGAGCTGAAGGCAGTACTCGATTAGGAAATCGCTCCTGGTAAATACGTCTTGCTTCGCGCGCATTGCCATCCGCAAGGCCATAAACGAAATGCATATCGGCTAAATGAGCATTATTGTTTAAATAATCCATTTTTTCAAAATTAGTGTTTTAAAACTTACAGAAACTTTAACAAAGCAACAAAACGTTTAACTGTCACATAATATGTTATTATCAAAACTCCTTACTTAATCGTCAAGTCCAAATATCTAGAAAACGGTTGCTTATAGCTTCTTTACGTAGATATGATAGAGGAATTGATTTTTTTACTGAAAAATGTGCTAGAAGTACGCTCAAAAAAGTTATGAATCTTCAAAAAAGAAAAAGACGTGTAGGTGGCGCCCCCTACGAGTAAGAGCAATAATAACATCAGGTTCGAATTCGACACCTCAGAAAACCTCTCAATACCAATTTTCGTTCAATTAAGGTCAGTATTTCGAAAGTTATTTAAAAAAACAAAATAAAAATAAAATTTCAACACCCTTGGAAACGAAGCATTTCTGGACATATATTTATTTGGACAATTCATATTAGAACATTGTGAGAAATCACCTCCTGAAGTTTGTCAAAGTACTTTTGAATCACCCTGTATAATTTTTAATTACTTCTTGATATGAAAGGAAAGTATTTCAGGATAGTCCGTACTTGAAACAGCAGTTCCAAGGTATTTTTGGCACATGATCTATGACTTTTTATGAAAATAAAACTGAATGACAACAGCAACGGTTTTTCATCATCTTTTATATTTCTTCGAATTTTAAAAGCGTTGCTTGGATTTTGATGGCCAATTCTATTTTGGCATCTTCTTGAAACGATCAATACCACGAAACCATTTCTGTTAGCCCAATAATTCAACTGAATGGTTTTAGAGTCTCAAATTAATTCACTATAGGGACCATGTAGTTCAAAGTTCATTTCACCATTCAATTATTAGACTTATTGGGGTCACGAATTTTGCGATATTGATCTTTTCTTCAAAAAAAATCTAGCAACGGCCATTTTAATTCAAAATCAGCTAATTAATTCACGATAAATAACAGTTACTAAAAAAAAAAACGTTGAGATGTCACACATCAAAATTGAATATATTTTACAGGAATTCCTCGTGATATCTCTAGGATAGAGCAATAGAAATAATGATTTAAAAAAACGGTTCCATAATATTAATAGTAAACAGCAAAAAAATGTGTCTATAAACATTTTTTTAAGAAACAATTTTTCTTAAAAATCATCATTTTTATCAATTATTAGATCTTCAAAAAAATCCCTTAAACAATGCATTTGCTTATAACAATTATTAAAACAATTAGTATTTTCTCCTCTCAATTAAAATTATTAATATTAGTGGTAGAATTCCGGGAGGTGGAACTTTTTTTAGGAAATGTCCTGCTCTTTGGGGATATTTTTTTCGATTTCAGATATCTGCAATAGTTTTTGAGATATTCGCGAAAAACGAAACCCCCCTTTTTTGTTACTGAATTGATTATAACTTCAATTTTTTCAAAAAGTTTCTAGATCATGTTGATCGGACTATCTTGGAACACACGGTATAAGTATATTCATGTTCAACCAGCCTCTAAAGGAAATGGATCATCGTTGATTATTCAATTGGATATTATTTTAGACATTTTGACATTTATATCGAATTATTCCTCGTTACAGTATTCACAATGATCTTTAATTATTTTGGATGAAATATTGTGAATCGAAATAATGATGAATAATTCTCATTTATGGTTCAATTCTCTGGGAAATTGTATTGAATACAGAAACTATGAAATAAAATAAGAGTTGATAGTTTGGGTTATTTTCCCTTTTGGTGTGCATTCAATTGGGCTTTTTATCAACAACTTTCGTTCAAGTTCTTCAAAAAATTGAATGGGTACTTATCTCACTTCTATCAAAATTCATTGTATCCCAGAGTGAGCAAATGCTTCCATTCATATTTCGACAAGGCATGTCAAGTAATTTCGTAATTATATGTCAAGAAGGAAATGTGTTCTAGTTGGAAGGGTCTACTGCACATGGAGGGTGAATAAATTTGAAAGAAATTCTAGACTGTATAAAAGACAAAACGACATGAATACCAGGTTTATGGTTCACCGGTGATGCATAACGAACCTACTCTGCAACTTTTCAGTAGAAGAATAAAACTTGCACACTGGTCACTGTTTTTTATGTTCATACAGGGTGTCCCAAACTCGATGGCCTATTAGACGTTTCTGGAGAACGGGACACAGGATTATTTTGAAAACTTGGTTTCTTGGTTAATTTGTTCAGCGCTGCGGCGTTGGCGCTTATACTGAAAAGTAGCAACAACTTTGATTTTAAATGAGACACCCTGTATATTATTGCATTTTTTCCTTTGCTATTGCTTTACTATCATTCTTGTATAATACTTCCCTATACTTATCTCAAGCGGTTTTCGAGAAATTCATTTTGTAACCAACTCTTTTGGGCGCGATTTTGACCCACTTCCAGGCGCCCGAATGATTTGAAATTTGGCAGGTGTATATAATTCCGGTGACAATGCATTGAGAAATTTTTGTGTGAAGAAAAAACAAAATGGCGGCTCCAATATGGCGTACGAGTTTTGTGATTATGGTCCGATTCGCTTCAAAATTGGTATTTGAGGGTTTTCGTGGTCGAAGATTATAATTTTTTTGTCAAAATTGAAAAATTCAAGATGGCGGCTTCAAAATGGTGGACGAGTTTTGTGATTATGGTCTGATTCTATTCAAAATTGGTATGTGGGGGTTTTTGGGGTCGGAGATTATGATTCTCTTGTAAAAATTTGGAAATTCAAGATGGCGGCTTGAAAATGGTGGCCAAGTTTTGTGATTATGGTCTGATTCTATTCAAAATTGGTATGTGGGGGTTTTTGGGGTCGGAGATTATGATTATTTTGTCAAAATTGAAGGATTTAAGATGGCGGCTCCAAAATGGCCGCGAGTTTTGTGATTATGGTCCGATTCTATTCAATATTGGAGAATAATAGTTAAAAAAATGTAATTATAATAATAATAGTTTGAAAAAATAAAAACATGCGTTAATAGAAGACTAAACTAAAAATGATTTGTTTTACAACTTTACAATAATTTTTATTCATGTCAATTTTATATATAGATATTTTCATAAGATTTGACCTATTTACAGCTCAACTTGTTTGTACTTTATACCTCTATTGAGGTTTTTATCATGTAATTTATCATGTACAATCATCTTCTATTCACCCTTGTGATATTCACAATCCCTATTGTAGTGCCCTGGGGATGACTTTATAAAAGTTGAAACGTCGGCAACAGATCCATAGTGGTTTCAGTTAATTGTCCTTTTCCCAACCAAACTCCAAGCTATAAACTAAAAAGTTGAAAATAAATAATAGTTTAAAAAGACTAAAAAACACGCTTCTATAGAAAACCAGACTAAATAAAAACTCTTTAACAAAAAATCAAACCGACAAAAAATCAACTGAAAAGCAAAAATCGGCGCCAAACAAACAATTTTCGAAGATCATTATCTATGAAAGAAGTCATCAAAACGCTGCCGTGCATCTCGCTGCCATCATTTTACGCTTCACCTAATTCAATTGCTAGTTTGTTTGGCGCCGACTCAAAATCAGTTACTTACATTAGTTTAGGAGCTCAATTATCATTTAGACTAAGAAGGTTTATTTTATTTTTTGCTTTTCAGTTGATTTTTTCGTCGGTTTAATTTTTTGTTAAAAAGTTTTTATTTCTTACTTTTCAGTTCCGTATTTCGTCGGTTTAATTTTTTTTAATTTTTTTTAATTTTTTGGAAACCAATTCTCCTTTTTTTTTTTTTCTTTCTTAATCTTTTACCAGTTAAATAATATGATTATCTACTTTTACTATTTGTTGTAATATGAATTATTCTCGTTGTTCTGGTTAGTTTATTTCATTACTTTGTATATCATTCCATCCTCTCATAAAATATACTGATTTTGACGGATGTGGAACAAGAATAAGGTCAGTAGCGATCTGTCATTGTCAACTACGTATGTGTGTGCCAATGTTCACTAGTGAAAAATCAATTATCCCCTATTTTTCCACCCATAAGGGTGGCTAATTCCTTTCGAAATCCAAATATAAGGTATACCCTATCTATTAAAAAAAGAATCATCCAAATCGAAGAACCCAGTACAAAGTTATGCCTGATAGAATCGGTTAACGGACCAGAATTCAGAGGGTGAGTGATCAATATCCTTCATTTTGCTACCCTTAGGGGTGGATTTCATCTTTCAAATTCAAATGGGACCAAATTCCAAGTACACCCTATCTACTGAAAAAAGAATTATCGGAATCGGACGTATCAGTAAAAAGTTATGCGTGATCATACATAAAAAAAAATTATGGAAAAAAAATATACGGGTCGACTAGAAAACCTCCTCCTTTTTGGTTTCGTCGGTTAAAAATAGAAAATAAGAAAAAAATGTATTTTATTTAAAAAAAAGCGTGGGTTGCATGGTATCAATAATTATATAGTACATTACACACCTAGGGCAGTAAAGTAAGAAATGTCTCAGATCACAGGTAATTGATACCATGCACCCCACGCTTTTTTTTGAATAAATACATTTTTTTCTTATTTTCCATTGTTCACTCTGGTTTTCTATAAAAGAGTGTTTTTTAGTTTTTTAAACTATTATTTATTTTGTGCAAAACATAGCTTCAATTGAATGTTTATTACTACGGTACTTGGACTCGTACAAAGCTGAAATTTTGGGTGTAGTTTACCAATGTCCTGTGCCTTAGTTATGTCTGAAGGAATTATACACGGTCGTTCCTAATTTGTGATTTTTTCGATAGATATAAAAATGGTGAAAAGTACTTTTTTATAATAGGAACACCCTGTATATCATTGAATATCCTGAAAGACAATTGAAGTTCCTCTCAAATGATGTATTATGTTCATATACGTAAATAGTCAGGTTTCCGAAATAAAAGCAAGTTTCTATAAAAATTCAAAATATCTGCATTTGAATAAGTATTATTATCCATTTTGACAGAAACACAATGAAAATCACTGCTTGGAACCAACCCTATTCATTCTGTATATCAATGATTTATATTATCATATATTACCGAAAAAATGCATTATCTTTGCTGACGACCCCACCCTGATAGATCGTAATAGTAAATTAGAGGAACTGATTGACTTTTCCAAACTCACCTTGCAAATGACAAATGAGTGGTTCTGTTCAAATAAGCTTATGCTCAATTGTGCCAAAAATCAGAAGCTTATTATATCTTCAAACCCCTCACGAACAGGTGGGGAAAGTGTCAAGTTACTTGGTGTATCCATTGATGACAAACTCAACTGGATGTGTCACGTGGAAAATCTGTCGAAAAAATTATCAAGCGTCACGTTCTTGATCGCAGATTGAAAAACTTTGTTGGTGCAGATATTGTAAGAGACTTATAGAATTGTCTTGTGAGGTAATTCGTCCCATTCAAACAAAATTTTTGTTTTACAAAAAAGGGTTATTCGAATAATATCAGGGGCGGGCTACAGAGATCACTGCCATGTTCTATTTATTCATCACCAGATCATGCCTCTTCCTACCGCTTTCATATATTCCACTCTGCTTAAAAAAAGATCAGATTTTGTTCTTTCAGCGGACACGCATCAGCACCAAACAAGGTCAAGAAACCTCTTGAGAACACCAAGATATAGACTTTCTGTATGACAGAAAAATTCATTGAATATTAACCTATGAAATAAATATGAACTTTTACAATTTTAAGAGATCAGTGAAATCTTGTCTACTGATGAACTGTTCTTACTCCGTAAAGGACTTTTATATTCAACTTTTTATACAATTCAACTTTTATATAATTCAACTTTTATAAATTTAGTCTTACTCTTTTAACTTGTAACTTTTAACGTGTTTTTTTCTTCAAGGACCTGCTACAAATGTATTTATATATATATATATATATATATATATATATATATATATGTACGTAGTTAATAAATCTCTTTCTCTCTCTCTCTTGTCAAACTGAAAAATTGTTTTGCTCTTATCTGGTCACGGCATACTAATATCATTCTAATTTTCCAGTATAAACAATCGAAATAGGTAATATTACCCAATTAAAATGATCTGATCAAAAAATCAAATCAATCTGGAACGATTCGCTTCAAAACTTTCATACTTTCAGAGATACAGCTGAAACTTGATTTTTTTTTTAACTCTCAGATGATGCAGTTCAGTTTGAAAAAAGATTAATAAAAAAAATATCTCAGGAAAATTTGGAAATAGTTTTGAGTCATACTCGAAAAAACATCCATTAGTAATTATTATTCAGATCATCCTGTATATATGATTTCAGTTTCAGATTCTACTCCCTAATCTGACTTTTTTTTCGAGTTTGACTCATATCTATTTCCAAATATTCCTGAGATATTTTTTTAAAACAATTACAAAATTATCAATATTCAATAAACGGTAGAGAAAGGTATACGACTTGTTCAGCAAAAGTTATTTATATTTGCCAGTAGAATCCAAAAACAGAATGAAATACTGGGTGTTCCATTTGAAATCCGAAAGTTGCTATTAGTTACAAAGAAATGTGGCAACACTGCAGCCGTGAACATACTTCAAGAGCTAGATCGCAGTCTCTTATCGTGGGATACAAAATTTCGAGTATTTATATCTCAGATCTCCAGAAACGTCCAATAGGCCATCGAGTTTGGAATACCTGTATATTAATCATTCTTTGTACAATCAGTTCGTCATCTTATAATTCATACACTTCAATATACTACAGAACCTTCTGCATGTAGAAAAACAATTTCATCAAAACGTCGTTTGAATAGTTTTTGCCTTCCATTTCGATTCTTTTCTGATATAATTCTTTGTAATAAACGCGCAAACGTTTTATTATTAGCGCACTAATTGTCGAATTTTTATAATGACGTATTCCATGACATTTAATGCAAATATCAATATAATCATTTGAAAGAAACTTTTATTGTCTTCCAGGATATTATATAATATACAGGGTGTTCCATTCAGAAAATTGTACTTTTCACCATTTTTGTATAAATCGGAAAAATCAAAAATTTTGAACGACCTTGTATAATAGAGAACGGATTTCCTTAGACATAACTGATGCACAGAACACGCCCAAAATTGTAGCTTGTATAAATAAACATTCAATTAAAGCTATGTTTTACTAAAAAATAAGGAAATCAATGAATTTTTCGAAAACCGCTTGAGATAGGTATAGGGAAGTATTATACAAAAATGATCCTAAAGCAAAGAGAAAAATGCAATAATATACAGGGTGTCTCATTCAAAAAATCAAAGCTGTTGCTACTTTTCAATATAAGCGGCAACTCCGCAATGCTGAAAATATTGTAGATCGATAGAGCAAAACTAATTACTCAAGAAACCAAATTTACAAAATAATCCTGTGTCCCGTTTTCCAGAAACGTCTAATAGGCCATCGAGTTTGGGAAACCCTGTATAATATACAATATTAATAAAACTTAATTGAAAGGACGAAAAAAAAAGCTGCGAGTGGTATGCATTCCCAACCATCAAATTACTGTCAAAAAATCTTTAAAAAAATATTTAGAAAATGTTACTTAAAAAATATGGATTTTCAAAAAGTAATCAAGAGTATTTCTTTCCAGAAGGTATCTCTTGGAAATATTGTTCTATTTTGGTATCTTACATATTTTTTTCATATTGTCAGTTATTGATTTTATATTCAACTGTCATTCGAAGACAATGGGGTGTAAAAATATGTAAGATACTTTCTGTTACTTGAGATATTCGAATACTATTTTGCAAATGAATCCAAGTTTCAACTGTATTATTAGTCATTGTCCAAAGATTTTGATTGATCGGAGCACTCAAAAATTGTTTTCCTTTCTTTGGAATTCTTTCCACGGGTAACGTATCCTTTAACAAATTTCGAAAATATATTTGTTTATATAAAGGAATATTCAATGTATTTTGAAGCTTGTTTTGAGTGAATTAAATTTAAAAAAATCCAATTTTTTTCGAACAAATTAAGTAGTCGGAATTGATTGTAAAGTTCATGTGGAGAGAGTTTCATGATGAAACCAATAGTTGAATCTCGATCTTCAGTTTAAAAATGCTTTTAGTCATAGGTATATTGAAATGTTATAGAATGTATATAGTACAGTATTTATTAATATTCATAAGTTTGTGATGAAATGTATATTTTGCTGTTTTTATAAATAAAATAAAAATGAATGAAGTTTTCTTATTGTTTCCCCAAAACGAACTTTCTACTCCATGTGTCTTAGACATGTGCGAAAATATTGAACAATATAGAAGTTTTAGAAGAAAAGCTGATTCCTTTTTAATCGACTTGAAAAAATATACATCTATGTTTGTATGTCCGCGATTTTCTCAAAAACGAATCAAAGAATTTGATAGCAAATTCTTGAATGGTGTTACTATGAACCATTTACAATTGCAGTAGCATGAAAAACAAGTTTCTCAGTCGTGAGGCGGTATCCTTTGAGCAGCAGAGGCGGAGATAACTAATTATATTCAGATATTTGAATATTTTAAAATAAAAAAAATATGCCATAAGCAAAGAAGTATGTACCTATTAATAGGCAATCGGATCATCATAATTTATTTTTCCTATGGTCGAAAAAAAGCCATATTTTCCAACAAAACACAACAGAGCTATAGAATATTTTAAAACTTATTTCGATCCCAGACCAGAGACGCTACTGGCTTTTATTTATTCTGACCTCTTCAAACACAAATATAACTCGTGATTTATCAGTTTTCTTGGCCTCCAACGTATGGACACACCTACAAGCATTATCATTGGCTTGCGGTCCGTTTTGATTGGCTCAGGCGAATCTGGTGTAGAACTAGACAGCTGTCACTCAAACCCACGTGGGCTGTCGGCTTGTTTACTAGTAGTACACTTTATTTTTCGTTCTTTTACTTTGCATATACGTTCGTGTTAGCGAAGTGAGTTTTTGATTTGCTCCCCATAGAAACAATTTCTGCAATTGAAAATGATTAAACTATACTTATTCTTATAAATCATGGCACAATTAATCACCCCATTCAAAGGCAGAAACATGTTATCTCAACTGAAATTTTCCAAATGAGTTAATTGTTAAGTCAAAAACTCTAAATGCGTAGGATTCAGCAATAGTTAAACAATGTTCGATGAAGGCGTTTGTTATACCAATATCGGTTTCAAGAATTTTAGTTTCTTGATTTTATCTTTTTTTGTTTTATTTTGAACCTGTATGTTCATGAATGTATATGTGCATGTTTATCCGCTATTCTGTTATCAGCCATGTTCATTTGATAGCCTTCCCATCAAGGGCCGAGCTATGTGTGGGGAATGGAGGGTAATTACCCCCTAACTGAAAAATACTCTAATAATTAAAAAAATATGCTTGTTTTCTGGCTACTATATACCTATAGCAGCGGACTATTATAGAATTACAATATACATTCCTATTTTAAGATTCAATCCTAAATGATTTAGATTATGGATTTGATACTGATTATTATAATGTACTAAATTTGAATGTACCAAGTACATTAACAAAAATGTTTTTTTCAATCTTTCATCTGGTAATAGAAATTCCGCCATGTTAATCTTAAAAATAGAATCAGAGTTAAAATTGTGGCAAAATAAATGTAAAAACGAAAATGTTTTGGATTTGAGTGTAATGGATATGTAAAATTAATTTTACAACTTTTGCTAATTCTGCCCTGTAGTGTAGCTTCTGCAGAAAGGTCCTCTTCGGCTTTAAGGTAGTTGTCGTGAAATCCACTTCCAATCAGATTTCATTTATATTCATTCCACTTTTAGTTAACATTATTACCTGTATCATATTAAATTTTTGGAATCATTTACCACACCGAAAGCGAGGTATAAGGCTTTGAAGTTGCAACGTTTAACACGTAATCCCTATAGTGAGCTACCGCAGACACCACATTTTAAGGCATAACTAAAAACCCGCCATTCAGATCTTTTTGAAAAACTAGTATATCATTGAAAGGTAAGTTACAAATTTTATAGAAAAATTAAACACGCGTAGCCATACTGTTATTTAGTTATTGCCATATGAAGTTTCTAAATTATTGCGTATGAGAAGTACAAGAGAGGGAAGTCTCAGAATCGTGGCAACGCTCCAAGCGAGCGCTCGTGATTCAAATAAGCGAGAGCGCTAGGGTCTTGGGGCTTTGAATTGAACTGTGTTTTGGAATGCACATATATATGAATAATAATTGTGAATAATTGCGTTGATATATACTGATGCATTTTAAACATATCACAATAGGAATAGATATAAAATAAAATGTAGTTTTAGCGAGTAACGGCAAACAACAGTGTATAAACTTCATTTTATTTATACGTTCGTACAATACATGTACGTATAACATAATTCGAATATTTTTAAACATAAACAAAAATGATTCGGATTTCCAACAGGCTAATGAAATATAAAACATAAACAACAATTAATATAATATTATTGATTTTTCTATCATATTAAATGATCATTTGATTGACTAAACATTTATTTTTAAATCATTAATGATTTAGTAAATGCTTTCCTATGTTTAGTAACTCTATGTTTTCTATTCTCCAATTTTTCAGTTAGGTGATTAATCACAGCTTCTTTCTTCATCGTGATACATTTGTTTCAGAAAATCGTATGTTATATTTTGTTGCGCAATTTTTTTCAATAATTCCCGTGATATAACATTTTTTAAGGCACTTAAATTAGGTAAATTACAAAATATTATTTCGTTCTCAGGTCGCTCTGAAATACATTATTTATATGATTTTTTGTATAATTTAGCAATTTAATTTTAATTCATGTTTTTAAAATAATAAGTTTTCACTCCTGCTATCATGGTAAAATCTTCTATTAAATACTTATTAATGATTGCTCTTAGTAATCTCATCTAATCTCGCATTATGCACAACGTGTAAATTTCGAGTTGTAGATGAATTTAAAAATTACTTGAATGCTACCAAACAATCTACTAAATTTATTGAATCGACTTGTACATCATTCAAATATAATTGACCAGGAATTGTAGTACATCCCGTAATTTTTGTCGCCACAGGATTGATGCTTCGTAGGGCTAACATATATATAAAATTCTCTATTTTCACATTTGGCGGCGATTTGTAAAATGTCATCAGTCATGCACAATCCAGATGTTTCTGAATCAAAATAAACTATATTGATTCGATGTTTTGTAATAATAGTAATGCTCTTAATTCGTCAATTCCAACGTTTGGTTGATATGTTACACATTCTGATTTTTCCTTCGATTTCCCTTTTTTGGTCAAATCAACTCTGCGCAACTTTTTTTCTCTTGATGTTAGCAACAGTCTTCTTTTTTTCTTATCAGAATCGCATCTTTGAGCATATGTATGACTACGTTGCAAATTAATTTTTTTTCCTATATTCAGTAACGATACCTCGCCAATGTTTTTGGAGCAAACACTGTATCTTGAACAACTAAATGCGAGCGATCGTTGGATTGCGACGTTGACAACAGTCCAGTAATAGCTTATTTGCTGTGTCACGCATGCTAGTTGCGTTTCTGAGTGTACAGTCCCCTTAAAAAATATCCCACTAATTCAACGCGTCGCGCTACAATCGATCATAATTTTGGACACTGTTTGTAGCACAACTACCTTAAAGCGGTTCAAAACGTGGTTTAGATAAAAAATGACTGAGGAACGTTTAGCAGCTCTTGCCGTTTTGCACATCCACGGCAATATTTCAATAGATATAGAAAAAGTTATAGATTGTTTTGCAAATCTAAAGAAACACAAAACTGAGTTTGTCCTCTATTTGTGATTTTAATGTTTTTAACAAAGATTTAGCTTATTGTAGGTACTTTTTTATCAAGATTTTGTCTAATATGGCTTAAATTTGCCTCTAGAATTACGATTTTAGTTGTTCCTATATCGTTTCGTACTGAATTTGTTATTGATTTATTTCTTTAGTTTCAAGTTCCTTTTTTTACTGAAAACCAAAGTTGATAAGTCACTTTTTAATTCTTAGTTTGGTTTAAGATTTGAAATGTATTCAATGTTTAACTGTAACAGACACAAATGTATTAATTTGTGTTAAATAACGATAACTGATAAATTAGTAAATCGTTTTTATGTTTGGTGTTTTACAATTTGTATTGTAGACCAATGTATTTTTTTTCCAAAATTGGGGTACACCCCCTGAATAAGACTGTTTTACCCCCCCAGAAAAGTTGCCTAGATCCGCGCTTGCTTCCTATAATCATTAAATTTCTGTAACACAAATTTTTCCTATATATTATCTATAAACGAAGGTCAGGCGGTCTAATGAAGATTTATTAATACATTCATTTTTAGGAACCACAAATCAAAAAAACCTATTGGCTTTTGTTTTCGTTTCCTATAGTATAATCATCACCACATTCTGTTCACTCAATCGACAAGATTTCTGGAGCGAAACCATTGCTTTTCACTCTTTTTCTTATTTTGTTTAGACAAAAGACAATAATTGCGTCTGCGATTTGGATCATTTGCGATATTTCTACAGCGCCTTAATGAAATACTCTTCATGTTAACTAATTTCAAGTTTTTTCAAGCGACAATCGAGCAGCAGGTAGGTGAAAACGGTTTCAAGGACCATTTTTTACTGTTTGGAAAGCTATTAAGAAATAAAAACAAGCTTTCTTTCAAATGCTTTGGATGTGGTGAGATAAATTATGGTACTTGGTTTCTTAGGTATTTGTAATGTTTATTTCTATTTGCCAAATGTCATTTGGTAATAGGGTCATCATATTTTTTCATGGCATGAAAAAATTAGGTAATAAAGAATTTGTGCTGTGAAAAGTTGATAGTAATTGATTTTTTCACACTGAATAAATATTAATCTCAAAGTACAAAAAGTAATTGCAATCAACAACACAAAAAGTGAATTCATTCAAATTATTTGGCAAAAACTACAGCAGGATATCAAAACAATTATGGGTCAGACCATCGTCAGCGTCAGACAAACAACAAAACAAATATTTCTTTTGCTGATAATACGGAGCCAATGGAAATAAAAACGCCGAAATAATTCGCTGTGGTCTCATCCAAATTCGATGATAATGTATGATGTATGAACCAATAAGTGACCGATTCAACGAGAACACATTGGATAGGAGCCGACCAATGATGGACGAAGGGTTTGTGTTAGACATACTATTAAAACAATTAGAGAATCTTCGCTATTTTATAGTAGATGCGAGAGAAGAATATCACTTCAATGAGAAACTTTTTATTTCAGTAGATAGAGATGTGAAAAGTTCATTTTCGTACCAACATAATAATGTTTGTACAGGGTGTTTCTTAATAACATGCTAATATTCAAGGAGATTATTCTTGGGTCCGTTTTGAGAAAAAAACTTCATATGTACATATATCCTTTAAACTACAGAATGCTAAAGTTTTAAGAAAAACATATTTTTTTTATGATAACTATGGTATGATCCTAGATATTTTTGTGAAACGTAGTAAGCATCTTCTATGCCAAAAGCCTTTGATAGTGTTGACCATCAGCTACTGATCATGAAATTGCCACTGTATGGTATCAGAGGGCTGCCACTAGAATTAATAACATCCTACCTAAGAAATAGACAGCAATGTGTCACCGAAAGAGACTCTGATGGAAATCAGAGAAATTAGGTATCAAAAGAGGTGTACCCCAAGGGTCAGTGCTGGGTCCTCTACTATACATTATATACACCAATAATGTGCCTGAGGTTGTTGATGAATACCTGGTACAATATGCTGACGACTGCTCAGTAGTTTTCAGTTCAACTAATCGCCACTTTCTGCAATCCAATATCTTTTCCAAGTTGAATCTTCTGGAGGGGTATTTTTCAGCACACAATCTTAAACTAAATACTGAGAAAACCCAAATTATATCATTTGCTCAAAATGGCACTAACAATAGTATTAGTGATGGTGTAACCACTTTGGAACCAGTATCCCAACTCTCTTTTCTTGGCATTATAATCGACTCAAAATTGGACATACAGATAAAATTGTAACACATATATCTAGATACTGCTATGCCCTGAAAATAATATCACAGAAAATCTCCACTGAGGCGGCAATGCTAGCATACAATAGATATGTACAGAGTCACATTAGATATGGTATCTTTCTTTGGGGAATGTCTGCCCATATACAAAAATCATTTACTTTGCAAAAACGATGCCTGAGAAAAATGTTCAACCTCTCCCAAAGAGAAAGCTGCAAAGCAGTGTTCATAGAAAATAAAATACTAACTTTAACTAGTCTCTTTATTTATGAGTCTGTGATATTTGTTGAAGAAAACATATATCTTTTTACGATTCATAATCGGAATCACACCCACGTAACAAAAATCATCTTCTGAATACCAAGACACACTTAACTTATCTTCAAAAAAATGTACCTTTCTCAATAATTTCAATTTACAACAAGATACCTGAATCTCTCCGAACCCTGTCTTTCAATATCATGAAGATTAAATTAAAAACAGTACTTCTCTCCAAAGCATACTATTCGCTTCATGAATTTTTCGCTGATGTGCTATAAATTCTGCATCAATACTCTCTCTTTGGAATTGTGAAATTGTTGATTTTAACTTGTATTGGGTTTTTAGTTTTCTATTTTGTAATGTTTTATATATTTTACTTGTATTTTATATTGTTTTCTGTATATACATATTCTTTTGTGTAATAATAATAATAATAATAATAATAATATTTATTTCACTTGTGAAACAGTATGAAAGCATTACAAGAAACATTTACATACAGTAACAAGGAAGATGTCTGTGTATAAATAAAAAATTGATATAAAACAACAAAACATGACAGATACTAATCAGGACATATAAAGGTAATTAACAATTATTTATCGAGAGAAGTTATTGAAACTCGTCAACGGTGTAGCAATTTCTTTCTATGAGATATTTTTTTAATTGTCTTTTCAAAATAACATAAATAACATAAAATAACAAATTGATTTGTTTGAAAATATGAACAGGATGTTCATATAATCAGATGTAGTAACTTTTGAGTTAGGGTCCTTTTAGAATATCTATCAGATGTAGTTCAATTTCCAGCGTGGCTTTAGCTAGGGAAAAAGTTGTTTTCTGTTAGATATTCACAAACAATAATTTCATTTTTATCGTGGATTTTTCAATTCACAGAAAAATATAGCTATTCAATATTCAATTCAGAATGTTTCCCTTTCCAACATAAAATAACAAATTATAATTACAAATAAACAAGTCTGGAATTTTTCTTAATACTTTCAAATTAATCAGAGAAATACCAATTGATCAAATAAAAATGTTATCGAATGAATAAAATTTACATTGAATCAAAACACAGATAATTAAATTAATCGCTCATACAATATATAAATAACCTAAGACTAACTATACCATAAGACGGAAATTATAGTCAGACTTATTCTTAGCTTAAGGGTACCCAAAAGAGGCATGGGAAGAGGGAAGGAAACTCCAGCCACTCTTATTGTGTTATTTCTGAACTAGTGACTGACGTCACTGACTATTAATAACGTCTCATGGTATAAGAGAAACTAAACGTAACTTGACAGACCACCACGAGATGTCAGTATATAGAACCAATTTATGACGCCAAATGATACGGGGATTTTTTATCATGGGGATATTTACGCCAAATTATAAGGAGATTTTGTGTCCGAGGATATTTTGTCCGGAGATAATTTGTCGTAATGATATTTTGTCAGGGATATACAGGGTGTTATGTAAGTACGTGGCCAAACTTGAAGGGGTGATTCTCCGAGTAAGTCTAAGACGGAAAGTTTATATAACCAAAGGTCCGGTAACGCTTTGTTTTCAAGATACAGAGTGTCAACATTTTTAAAAGAAATAGTTTTTTCCTAAATATCTTAATAATCATTCAGCCGATTTTGTTGAAATTTGGCAGTGTTATTTGGGGTAGCAAGGGGCTAATTTAGCCTTAACTAGATTAGAAAAATCATGTCCAGTGGCGTCCCGAAAGGCACCTTGACCAACATTTTTGACAAAAAAAATATGCGCCACTGATTTTTTTGCAATTTTTGTATTGTTTTCGCATTGAGCTACTAAAACTACAACTTTTTTACTCCCAGCATTTTTTCGTATCTTGCTTTGTTTTCGAGAAAAAAAATAAAAATCACTTTATTGTTATGTGGTAACGCCGGAAATAAAAAAAACCATGAAATAAGAGAAACCCTTTATTAAAACCACCCTTAAACAAATGGTACACAATTCTTTTCAGTAAGAAAACATCTAACAATAAGTAACACAAAACTTACAATACTTGCTCAAAATGTGCTCCTTCAACTTCAATGCAAGCATTACCTCGCCTTAACATCGATTGCCGAACACGTTGAAATATTTCCGGCGTATGTCTTATCAGATCACATGAATCCCGTATCCGTCGGATTAATTCTTCTTCAGTGTTGACTGGAGTTTTATAAACGAGGGACTTTAAATGTCCCCAAAGGAAGAAATCTAAGGGATGTAAAACCGGTGACCTGGGTGGCGATGACTGCGCGACCGATCTAGTTTCCTCCATAAGTTGCATCCAGAAATTGACGTGCTATCCATCGTGCATGAACCACATTGCACCTCTTACTGCCAGTGGGACATTTTCTAATAGTACAGGTAACACAAATTCCAAAAAATGACGATACTCTTGACCATTTAATCTCGGGGGTAAAAAATGAGGTCCAATGAGATAATCACCCACAATACCAACCCAAACATTCACGGAAAACTGTTGTTGATAATGATGTTCTATAACCGCATGAGGATTTTCTTCAGCCCAGATATGATTGTTATGATTGTTATGAAAGTTCAAAATTGAATTTCGGGAATTACACGTTTTATCGGTAAACAATATACCCTATAGAAATGACGGAGATGCTGCCTGTTGTTGCAAAAGCCAAGTAGAATAAACAACTCGCTTGGGAAAATCCGCAGGTAATAACGCTTGCACACGCTGAATGTGGTAAGGATACAGTTGATAGTCCCTTAAAATCTTCCATACATTAAAGAGAGAAATGTTTAATTGTTGTGCAATTTCGCGTGTACTTGTATCGGGGCTACGCTCAACACGTAAAACTGCTTCTTCCAGCTCCACTGTTCTTACCGTTGCAGGTCTCCCGATAAGAGCAGCCGACCTTCGGAAGGTGCCTGATTCGCACAGCCTTTCGAGTATTCTTACAAATTGACGATTATAATACCAAAAGCTCATTTGCTAACCATATTCTTAATCACAACCATAGCTTTGATATTGAGACTGATTTAGATATTTTACATGTTTGCCAAAAGGGCTCTTTACTCAATTTCCTTGAAATATTTGAGATCAATGCTGTCATAAACAATCCGAGTGTCATTTCCTTGAATGAACAAGTACAGTTTGATTGTCGAAAGTTTTTTAATTCCCTTATATTTCATTAGTACTTTTTCCTGCCTCGATCTCCGATAAACCAATTGTTCTATGTCATAGTGCATTTGTTCGTTTGGACAGGTGTTATTCCGGTTTACTCTGTGGTGTGGTTTTCCTTTCTCCAGTACAAGTTGCACTTCGGGGTGTTCGTTAGAATAACTAGTCTGTCACATACATACTGTTCTTTATTTTGATACACAATTGTTCTACTCTAGATATATATAAATTTGTAAATATGGATAGGTGACATCTGAGCTCTACGCATGGTATAGTAACTGCTTTGGTTGTGATTTACATCTAGTTCATATTTGTTCCGTGCATGGAGTTCTCTTGTCGCCGTTCCATGGTTAGGTTTGATAATTCAGTCTGACAGATGGATGGCTCTTTGGGTGCTGTCAATCACCGCCATTGCTTCTGTTGTTTCCTCATGTCGTCAATTCATTTTGCATCGGCTAAAGTATTTAGCCCTCCCAAATTTAAATATGGGACACAGCCCTTGAAAGGGAAATCCCAACTTTCCATATGGTCCAAGTTATGAACATTGGAATTAAAATAATTTTATATCATTAACCTACAAAATATTTTTTCATCTCCATGTAAGTAGCACTTATTGTATCACATTACCCATGTAACTAAGTCTTTGTTCTTCTTTTATTGTAGAATACTTTTATTATCTGCTGATGATGAACCTATAGAGGTTCGAAACATGTTCACCTAATCGATGGTATTTATCTAATCGATTGTTAATATTATATTGTGGAGACGACTGTTTTTCTTCTTCATAAAATTCTTACAAATGTTTGTCTATTTGGTACAATGCGATGAGGATATCTTTCTTGATAAATGCGTCTAGCCGCTCTGGAATTGCCTTGGGCCATTCCATAGTCAAAATGCATATCGGCCATTTCTGAGTTTGTAAGCCGAACCATTTTCTTGGACACGCCTTATATCGACAATTCAGTGCGAATCAAAAAATGTAACAAAAAGTGGGAGTTGCCTTAAAAAAACTTAGTTGTGTATCTTAAAAGACATTCTGTATGTAAATAGGAATATTTTTGAAATGTCCCTCATGTCGGACCTATCGTTTAAAAAAATAAAGTCGATAGTTTGGATAGAAAAAAAGTTATGGAGCTTGCACGCAACCTGGGTCACCCTGTATACTACAAATTCCTGATTAATAATTATGATCAAGAAAATTACATGCTTTGTTCATATTCAGGTATGTTAATTTCAATTAAGGGTCGTAGAAAAAGAGTGTAAAGTCAACAGGTCAACAAATTCGTACAATTTCCTATAGGTAGTGAAAAAATTCAGAACATAGTAAAGAACAGACAAAGCAATTTTTCAGCCAAACTAACATATCCGATCACCATTTGAACCATCATATCAGGAAGTTATTAAGCAGTTTCTTCAACTCTTAGATGTCTCGATATGTTAAAAATCTGTAACTCGCATTCGTCATGCTCCATTGATGACTTCCGTACAAACAGGGTTGGCTCTGATGTAAGGGCAGTCGCAACCGAAAAAAGGCATCCTAACAGAGAAAAAATTGAATAAATAAGATACTTGAAAGTTTACCTTCTACTTTATTGCGAAACAAACTGCTTTCGTATGTCTCTAATTCCAATAAATCTGCTATATATACAGGGTGAGTCAACCATGATTCCCGTGGTTCATTGCTCCTTAATGTATCACTAATTCGATTTCCTATATTTTTTTTTGTCGAAGGGACCATCCAAGACCACCTTCCAAAATAATTTTCATTAATACAGGGTGCATTATTGATGCGTGGCTAACCAAAGTTGTTCTTTTTTAAATGAAACACCCGGTATATTTTCATTTATACCGATTGGCTGTTCCATTATCTGCTCAACGGTTTTTTCAATTTTGATTCCGTTGCGGCGTTGCCCAGTTATTCAAAAAAAATCTATTTTGTAGACTTCTCGAAAAATTACCTATTTCACATTTCGAAATATTTAGTAAAGATAATTGGGAAATCGTTGGTCGATATGATGATGTTCATTGAGAATACCAAGAATTTGGAATAAATTGTACAGGATGCTCGATACAACAACACAAACTTAGCTATTTTCAAACATCGGTATTTTGATTTTTTCAAATGAAACACCCTGTATATTTTTATTTAAATCAACTTCTTTTTAATAACTCTACACTTTTAATCATTCATGACAAGTACCTAAAACAACTCGTTTCCGAGATATTCTACATCCAAAAGATGGATATTTTTCCACAGAAAATATTGACAATGTTCGCCTTTGGTATCATATTTGGAATTAAACTTTGCATAAAAATCATATTTATTCGAATCTAACACAAAATAACAATAATCAATTCAGCAAATGTTCAATGTGCCTGCCATTTTCACCAATACACACTTTCAATCTGTTTCGAAAATTAGTATCCACATGTGCCAGCATGTCCTCTGAATTTTCCCTGAAAGCATCACGAATTCTTGATTTCATATTTTCAGGAGTTGTAGGCGGAGTTTGATAGACACCCATTCAATGTATCCCCATAGAAAAAAATCATTTTTTTTAAGATCCGGTGACCTTGGAGGCCACTGAACTGGCCCTCCTCTACCTTGGGCCTAGCCCTACCGTGTGACTAGGCCGTCGGGACGGGAGAACCTTAGACAATCCCAGACACCTCTGGGCAACGTCATAGGTCCCCCTCCCAAATAACATGGTAGCGTGATTAGTAGCTTCGGCGAACTCTCACACGAACGGTGACTCGTCAAACGTTTACACGAGTAATATCAGGTCGAAAGTCTGATATGGCGGTGACCCATCAAACGCTGACAGGAGGAGTCTTGTTAACATGGGTACCCAGGGGGAGGAGGATAGCCCCACCGGTTTCACCGCCGGTGCCTCTCCACATGGTGTTGGACTCTGGGGGGCGTGGGCTAGATAGTGGGCCCAATGGAAAACAATACCGTAATTCGGTAGAGACGGGGGAGTCTTTCACCTATGGGTTGAGGTGACTGTATTCCCTGCTGACTCGGCGGGGGGAGCGGCGCATTAACCCGCTCGGGTACTGACATCCCATAGCCAGTAGCTTGTTGTATCAAGCGGCCTTACCGTGGCTGAGCTATAACGGTAGCTGGGTTGACGTGGCGCGCTGATTGGGCGTATCCCAATTTCGGATTCCCCCTGTTAATTTAGTAGCACCGTTTAAACCGGAAGGTAGGTCCTGTGCTGCTGATGGGGGGAGGAAGAGCGAAGCCCAAACTGAATGCAGGAGGGTTAGCTCGCGATACTTACGTCTCTTCGAGGCAGATTTTGATTGATTTGATTGGTCCTCCTCTACCTATCCATTTTTCACGGAATTCATTATCAATGTATTCCCGCACATCAGTGTGGTAATGTGCAGGCGCGCCATCTTGTTGTAGCCACATTCTCTGCCTTATTGCCAATGGAATATCATCTAATAAATTTGATAAGTGACTTCGCAGAAATCTTAGATATTTTCTTCCATTGAGATGATCGTTGAAAAAAAAGGGCCCAATTACACCCGTCCAATGATACCTCCCCAAACATCCAGTGACCAACGTTGTTGGTGATTGATATATCTAACAAAATGAGAATTTTCAGTTGCATAATAGTGCATATTATGCCGATTCACATGGCCATTGTTGTGAAACGTGGCTTCGTCAGATAATAGAACTAACCCAAAAAAATCAAGTTCTTGGTTGATTTTATCTACACCCCATTGGTAAAACCGCATTCGCTTTGGAAAATCTCTTTCAGTCAGCTCCTGCATTAACTGCATATGATATGGATGGTAATTGCATTTTCTCACCATCCGAGAAACACTACTTTGAGATATTCCCAACTCCCTACTCAAAATACGTGTACTCACATGGGGATTCTCGGTAATTTGCAATGCAATATCAAGAGTATTTTCATCATTCGTTACAGGACAAGCACGTTCAAACTTTTTGTAAAATACTTTTCCGGTTTCCTAAAATCTAAACTAGAAAAAATAATTACATTTGAAAATTTATTTTGCTATGCTAGTTATCCATAAGTTGCCAAGAATGCTTTTGAAGATGGAAAAAAATAATCGAAGGATCATTCAGTATCAGTATTTTCTATGAACAAAACAGAATTGTTTTGATTTGATATTGAACAATTCCCTTAAACCAGAATATCTCGGAAACAGGTTGTTTAAGGTACATGACGTCGGGGATGAAAAGTGTGGTCATTAAGAAAGAGTTGATTTAAATGAAAATATACAGGGTGTTCCATTAGAAAAAATCAAAATACCGATGTTTGAAAATGGCTAAGTTTGTGTTGTTGTATCGAACATCCTGTACAATTTATTCCAAATTCTTGATATTATCAATGAACATCATCATATCGACCAACGATTCCCCAAATATCTTTACTAAATATTTCGAAATGTGAAATAGGTAATTTTTCGAAAAGATGTCAACAAAATAGATTTCTTTTGAATAACTTGGCAACGCCCTAACGGAATTTAAAATTGAAAAAATCGTTCAGCAGCCAATAAAACAGCCGATCGGAATATATGGAAATATACCGGGTGATTCATTTGAAAAAGAACAACTTTGGTTAGCCACGCATCAATGATGCATCCTGTATGAATGAAAATTATCTTGGAAGGTGGTCTTCGATGGTCCCTTTGACAAAAAAAATATAAGAAATCGAAATAGTGATACATTAAGGAGCAACGAACCACGGGAATCCTGTTGACTCATCCTGTACAATACATCTGAATAAATTGAATACTCAACTATTCAGTCAGAGATGAAGAGGGTGTGGTACTTTCGTGGAATATTATTATCTTTTGTTTGGATATTTTGCAGGTATTACATTAACAATTTTACCATCATCCAGTAAGTATCCGAATATACAGGTATGTTATAACATATTAAGAAAGTAGTTCTTCTCTGGTTATATATCCTAAATTAATGAACACAAAGAATTATTCTTGTAGAGTTGTTAGTGGTAACGATCAAAACGAATGATTTCACTGAAACTCTTTCGGTCATTTTCTCTAGGAATCAGGATTATCTTCAAAAATAGTTTTTAAATTATATGTCCTGTACTATTGTTTCCAAAGAAAATATCAAAAGCGTTTTTTTGTGGGTTAGGAGTTATTTAACTTCAATAAAATATTGATGGTTATCAAGGAATTTTGAATTTTCTTCAGTTTTGTTAGTTTTTATATGGTATTAATAAATTAGACGAAAAAAATCCAGGAGACTTTTATAGACTATATCGAAGTTGATTTTCCACTTGCATAAAATAATTTGATTATCGAAGAATTTGGGAAAAAATATTAGAAAGAACTAACATATATATCTGTCGTGTGTCATATATCTGCAGGGTTCATCTAGAGCCGGCTCTGCATGAAAAACATAATAAACATTGTAAATAAATAATATATAAAATTATGGCATATCTCTCTCGGACGTGGACACCGTAATATTATGAAGATAGATGTAGATTGTTTCGAGAAGGAAATTGCTCAGTACAGTGGCTTTGCAAATGCTATTGAAAGGGGAAAGCTTCATGGATGAATGCTAAAATCAATGTAGTGGATAAAATAAAAATATGTATGTTTGATTAAAATGAATGAAATTATCAAGCATAATGATCATGGCCTTTTTTTCGTATATTATCTTACTGATGTGAATTTTCAATATAATAACACGAATAATATGTTTTTTTCCATGATATTCCAGCGTTTCAATAAAATTTATTCATTGATCAGCAAAGTTCTTCCAAAAATCTCAACTATAAAATACCCCCATAATTTTTTATGGTGGCACAAATAATATGTTTTATATAATAATTCTCTACCGTTTCAATGAAGTATATTCACCGAAAACCCTCGGACAATAAAGATATAAACTACCCTTATGAGGGGACTGATTTGAATTTTTTTGAAGTGACACAAAAAATATGTTTTATGCAATAATTTTCTACCGTTTCAATGAAATATATTTACTGGAAACCCTCGGTCAACAAAGATATAAACTACCCTTATGAAGGGACTAATTCAATTTTTTATGGTGACACAAGAAATATGTTTTTTGCAATCTACATTTCACCTTTTCAGTGGAATATCTTAGCTGGAAATCCTCAGTCGGCAGAGTTATTACAAAAATTACAAGTGCAAACTACCCCTAAATGGGGGTGGATTAAAATTTTGGATGCGTTGGCACGCAGGCATTATTTCATAGATGTCAATTTTGCATTATGATCTTGATAATCGCATACAAGTTATTATATTAAAACGTATAACATGACAGAAATGAAAGTTTCGATTACACCCTGTATCAACTATGCAATTCTATCGTGGTCCGTAGAATTAATCTTATATACCTCAAGTGTAACATACTAAAATTTCAGCAAATTCTATCGATGCCTAGAAACCGCCCTATATCTGTGCCTAGTCCTTTCTCGGTAAATATTTTTATTTTTCATCAACTCCTATACAAATAACATGCTGTAAACGGCACATTTTATCTTCATGAAATTTCTCAGATAATAACATCATTCTTTAAGCAAGATATGTCGTGTTGATGACTTTTTTTCAGATCTACTGATGACTAATATTTTTTTGTAAACATTATTTCCACATATATCTAACCATTTGGTTTGCGCGCGCAGATAAAGCTTTTTCTTCCGACTTGATTAACAAATATTGAGATTTCGAACTAAACACTTATTACTCAGGGATAGTTCAGCTCTTAGTGATTTTTTTAAAGTACGTATTGAGTATAGATGAGCCTGTAATAATCGTGACAAATTCCATTGTATGTACTTAGAAGGCTGTGACAAATTGACAAGTAGCAATTGCAATGGTGATTTGGAATACCTATGAAATTCAATAAAGTAGTTCACATAATTTGTTACATGAGATCTGAGATTCAAACAATGTGGTTTTCCAAAGACCATAATACGGAATGTTTTCAAAGAGATTTATGTGCTCACAAAGTACTCACCTGAAGTTGAGAAGGAAACCGCTTTTTCGTGATCACACCATTGATCCCACTTTTGATTTTTCACTACCAAATACTCAATCACTATCACAAGCCGGCCTCACAAATTTTCATACACGAATAAATCCAAAACCCAATTAGATTACTCCCGACTTCCGACAATATCGAAAAGAACTGAATTCACGTCAACTGAAGTAGGTTTGACAGCGATTTGGGCGTGTGCATGACGATTGTTTTCAAAGCCCACTATAAGAATTAGGAAGTACGCTAAGAGTAGATTATTTGCTGTTATGCTGTCTTTGGATAGCTAGCGGGAAAAGTCGTCGAGATGGCTCCGTTTGTTTAGGTGGATTTTGAAGTGAGCAGAATGGCTACCATAAATCGAATTACATGTCCTGCCTGACTCACAGACTGACGATCATCGCCCAGACCAAACCGCTGGACCTAAAAAGCCGAAATTTTGGCAGCGTATTCCAATAATGAGGTAGACAACCACTAAAGGGGTGGAAAGGGGGTGAAAGTTTGTATAGTTAGTTTAGAAGTGAGGGTCATGAAAATTGGTATTTGAGGTCCTTGTGATACGTGTTTCAGTGTTTTTGAAAATCCAAATCCCAAAGGGGTGAAATAGGGGGTAAAAGTTTGTTTGGGGGTAGTTTTGTAGTTGAAATCATGGAAATTGGTATTTCGGCTCTTCTTTCCAAACAATGAAAATTATATTTCGGGGATTTTGAAATATTTGTTTCAGTGTTTTTGGAAATCCAACCCCTAAGTGGTGAAATAAGGGGTATAAGTTTTTATGGTGGTAGTTTTGTAGTTAGAGTCATGGAAATTGGTATTTGGGCTCTCCTTTTTAAATAAAGATTTTGAAATTTCCACCCCAAAGGGGATAAATTTGGTGCTTAAAGTTTGTATGGATAGTTTCAAAGTCAGGGCCATGAAAATTGGTATTTGAGGTCATTGTTGAATGAAGAAATATTTATTTCAGTGTTTTTGGAAATCCAACCCCTAAAGTGGTGAAATAAGGGGTATAAGTTTTAATGGTGGTAGTTTTGTAGTTAGAGTCATGGAAATTGGTATTTGGGTCTCCTTTTTAGATAAAGAAATATAAATATCAGGGTTTTTGAAATTTCAACCCCAAAGGGGATAAATTTGGTGCTTAAAGTTTGTATGGATAGTTTCAAAGTCAGGGCCATAAAAATTGGTATTTGAGGTCATTGTTAAATGAAGAAATATTTATTTCAGTGTTTTTGGAAATCCAACCCCTAAAGTGGTGAAATAAGGGTATAAGTTTTTATGGTGGTAGTTTTGTAGTTAGAGTCATGGAAATTGGTATTTGGGCTCTCCTTTTTAGATAAAGATTTTGAAATTTCCACCCCAAAGGGGGTAAAATGGGTGCTGAAAGTTTGTATGGGTTGTTTCAAAGTCAGGGTCAAAGAAATTGGTATTTGAGGTCATTGTTACAAATGAAGAAATACGTGTTTCAGTGTTTTTGGAAATTCAACCCCTAAAGGAGTGAAATATGGGTTATAGGTTTGTATGGGGGTAGTTTTGTAGAATCATGGAAATTGGTATTTGGGCTCTTCTTTTCAAACAAAGAAATTATATTTCAGGATTTTTGAAATTTCAACCCCAAAGGGATAAAATGGGTGCTTAAAGTTTGTATGGATAGTTTTAAAGTCAGGGCCATGAAAATTGGTATTTGAGGTCATTGTTAAATGAAGAAATATTTATTTCAGTGTTTTTGGAAATCCAACCCCTAAAGTGGTGAAATAAGGGGTATAAGTTTTATGGTGGTAGTTTTGTAGTTAGAGTCATGGAAATTGGTATTTGGGTCTCCTTTTTAGATAAAGAAATATAAATATCAGGGTTTTTGGAATTTCAACCCCAAAGGGGATAAATTTGGTGCTTAAAGTTTGTATGGATAGTTTTAAAGTCAGGGCCATGAAAATTGGTATTTGAGGTCATTGTTGAATGAAGAAATATTTATTTCAGTGTTTTTGGAAATCCAACCCCTAAAGTGGTGAAATAAGGGGTATAAGTTTTATGGTGGTAGTTTTGTAGTTAGAGTCATGGAAAATTGGTATTTGGGTCTTTTAGATAAAGAAAAATAAATATCAGGGTTTTTGAAATTTCTACCCTAAAGGGAATAAATTTGGTGCTTAAAGTTTGTATGGATCATTTTAGAGTCAGGGCCGTGAAAATTGGTATTCGAGGTCATTGTTAGATGAAGAAATATTTATTTCAGTGTTTTTGAAAATCCAACCCCTAAAGGGGTGAAATGAGGGGTATAAGTTTTTATGGTGGTAGTTTTGTAGTTAGAGTCATGAAAATTGGTATTTGCGTTCTCCTTTTTAGATAAAGAAAAATAAATATCAGGGTTTTTGAAATTTGAACCCCAAAGGAGATAAATTTGGTGCTTGAAGTTTGTATGGATAGTTTTATGTCAGGGCCGTGAAAATTGGTATTTAAGGTCATTGTTGAATGAAGAAATATTTATTTCAGTGTTTTTGGAAATCCAACCCCTAAAGTGGTGAAATAAGGGGTATAAGTTTTTATGGTGGTAATTTGGTAGTTAGAGTCATGGAAATTGGTATTTGGGTTCTCCTTTTTAGATAAAAAAAAATAAATATAAGGGTTTTTGAAATTTCAACCCCAAAGGGGGTAACATGGCTGTTGAAAGTTTGTATGGATAGTTTTAAAGTCAGGATCATTGACCTCAAATTGGTATCCGAGGTCATTGTTACAAATGAAGGAATACGTGTTTCAGTGTTTTTTGAAATCCAACCCCTAAAGGAGTGAAATGTGGGGTATAAGTTCGTATGGGGGTAGTTTTTTAGTTAGAATCATGGAAGTTAATATTTGGGATATTCTTTTCAAATAAAGAATAATTTATTTCAGGGTTTTTGTAATTTCAACCCCAAAGAGGGTAAAATATGGTTTGAATGTTTGTATAGTTAGTTTTTAAGTTAGCGTCACAAAAATTGGTATTTGAGGTCTTTGTTACAAACAAAGAATTAAGTGTATTTAATTCAACCCCTAGAGGGCTGAAATTGGGGCCGAAAGTTTGTATGGGTATTCGAGGTTATGATTTGCTTTGTTCTAAAAAAAGATGAGTGAAACGAAGACCTGAAAGGATATTTTATTTATTTTATTTATTCAATAATACATCCAGCAGGCTAATGCCCATTTAAAGGTAATATAAATAAATGACCCTGACATTACATGACTAATTTTGCAACACACTAGAGAGTTGAAATTCAAATTCAGATAAAGATAGAAAAAAGATATCGATACATTGCAAGTTATTATAACAACGACACATGGTTGTGATGGGACAATGAAAATGATATTGATTGTTTGGTACAGCTATGCGAAATGTTATATTGGATCTCGATACAGATCGAGGAACATTGAAATCAATCAGGGAAAGTAAGGAGGACCAATCATTATGATTATGAATAATTTTATATATATAAAAGTTAGATCGAATATCTCACGTTGTTTTCTAAGAGAGACCAAATTGAATTCATTCAGTAATAAGTCGCTATAATGTCTTTGAGGATAAGTGCCATATTTCTCATTAGAAATTTTCTTTGCACTTCTCTTTGAGGGCTATGTTCATTAAATTTCATTTTATATATATATATATATATATATATATATATATATATATATATATATATATATATATATATGTTCGGAACATGATTCTTGGATTTTGATCCTGAATATTTGAACGATTTGTGCAGACGACTTTGTGTTAATCGTCCCAAAAAAAATATTTTGTTTGATCAGCTGGTTAGGAAAAATAGCCGATGATTCCTCTTTCCTGGGAATGATTTTGTTTATTCAAAGAATGTTTGCAATACGCATCTATATACGTCTTATCAGTTTCATTTCAGTTGCTAACCTTGAAATGTTTTATGGCGATGATTTACAAATATGCCCACTCAAGACTATTTTTGTTTCGCGAATACCGTGTGAATCAGAATAAACGGTACGAATGCACTACATACTCTCTAACTTTTCTCAGTCTTCTTGAATTGAGTAGATGGTATTCTATGAAATAGGTAGCAGTTTATATTTCGAGAGTAATCAGTTATTATTTCATTGATTACTATACATCCAAATATTAGGTGATCGTGATTTTCCGCCAAAAAATATTTTGTCTTCATATGTATGTAATGACTTACATGGAAAAAAAATGGACTAACCCCGTGTTTGAATGCATCTTAAAGAGGTTATAATGTATGATCAACTTTCATAATAATGGTGCTTATTTCCGTCTTATCATGTACTGCTTGCGATTTTTTAGTTAATTTACAGTGCCATAGAAATTAAGACAAGTAACTTCAGAAATTACAAACCCTGCTACAGTTGATAATAACGCATATTTCTTAGGCCATATCCTATGCAGCAACTACTTTAGAACAAATGTATTACATTTATATTTAATGCTAAGTTTTTTCAGTGTGTGCGTCACTATATGACACAATGGAATATTATTAAAAAAAATGTTGAAGGTTATTGTTAGTTTAGGGATAACATAATATATAAATGGACAAAATAAATTTATACAAATGAAAAAAATCTATTTCTACGAGATCATTTAGTTCCGGCCAAGAATTAGATTTATATAGTATGGCGATACTGCAAAGCTCATGGCTTCCTTGTGATTTCATTTCTAGTAGACCGTTTATATAGATAGTAAACAATAAGGGTCCCAGTACAGTTCCTTGTGGGACTCCATGGGAAACAGTCTCGAATTGGTTGGTTGTTGTTGTCTATCAGTCAAATAACTTCTAATAGTTCTATGAATATTTTCTCTAAGCCCAAATGGGGATATTTTCATAATAGTTTAATCTGACAGTGCCCAATGCTTTCGAAATATCAACGAATATGCATAAGTTAGCCTTTTTTTATCTAACGCATCACTAATACAGAATGATAAAGCGATTATTGCATCTTCCCGGTATTATAATAATATCGGCTGAGACACGAGGTATGTACATATGTGTTTGCAATCTCGATAAATTTGTTTAGTGTGAAATCATCGTTTCTGAAATATTCCTAGCACACGTGAGATGTCAACGTGACTTTTTTCGCTTGTGGCGATAAGACGGTTTGAAAAGAATTTTATCTATCACATGGGAGTGCCTTCAAACAGGATATTGATTAGGAGAACTGATGTCAAGGTTATCGTGAAAAAGATGCACATGATTCAGCAATCAGTAGAAGAATGAGAAGGAAACAGCATCATAATGTTTTTCCGCTGGATGTTCTCATACAATCTATTTTTATCATCACTCCCCAATTCTTCCTACGTTTTTTTGGAAAATGTGTAATTTTTTTGCAGTTGAAAGTTCATTTTATTGATTTACTTTCTTTCAAACCCATTGGAAAAAGTAGTAGAATAGGCATTGAAAGTATTATAGGTATTATTATTATGCATTTATTTTTAGAGTACTGATTTGTTCAGAAATGTATATCATCATTTAATGTGTTTTGATAGGATTAGTGTATCTTTCTGTTCTGTAGTCTTTTCTTGTTCCTTTTCATGTATACCGGGTGATTCTCCAAGGTGGTTCACCCCTGTAACTTTTTAATTATTAAAGATAGAAAAACGAAATTTGGGGATGGTGTATTATAGTTCAATTTGAATTTTTTGACATGTTTACTTGCTTTGCCGTACTTTCGGTTTGACCAACTCTCGATTTTTAAATGGGACATCCTATATAATTTTACTTATTTCGATCGAGAATGACATTCTAAATTCAACAACACCTCACTTGTCAATATTTGACAAATAAAGTGATTTTTGTTCCATTTTTTATTTTTCGATCTAGAATGCCATGGATCGTGTAAATCGCTTCATTCTTGATCAAGAAACATGGAAAAATACGACTTTGAGGCTTAGACTGTTGAGTTCCAAATTGTTGTTGAGTGTGGTTTGTGTTGTTTATAGTATCAAATAATTGATTTCGAAAAGTTTCATAATATAATTGAATGTATCGAAAGCTTCCATAAAATTTTGTTAAATCGATAGGTTACCCCAAATATCGTATTACCGTAAATTGCAAAAATGCATATCTTAGAAACGCAACATACAAAGTTGATAAAACTATCGTATAAGATGGTCAACTTTTTCAAAATATTGTGAGTAAAATATGGTCCAAATTAACGAAATAGTTTTCTAGATATTCAATAAAAACATTGTAAATGACCTAAAAAAAATATAACGCACCAGTTAAGAAATGAAAGGTAATATTGAACAATTGAGTTCATCAGAATGTTACCCTATCTTTTATTCAATGGGCAGTAGCAATTAATTCGTTTTTTTGTAATCAAAAACGATCTGTCAATTGTTTTCACTATTGGGGTATACTCGAAAATTTAAAAAAATATATATTTCAAACAGAGAGAGTCATTAAGAAACAAAACACGTTTTTTCGCCTACAATAGACTGAAACTGTGATATCTTAACAGAGTATAACTTGTTGGTTTATAGAAATAGTGCCGGAAAAAAAATCGGAAAAACGATTTTTTTGCCTATGCCCCGTATACACCTTGATGTACTATCATCAATAAGATTATAATTGAACATGTTTATGAGTTTCGATCAATACATTTTCATCCTTACTTTGTTTTATTTCGACTAAAAAAACAGTTTTTTTCTTTGTCAATCCTACCCCAATACGACGTTTTTACGAACTTTGGCCGCTTATATCTCAGAAACTAAACATACAAAATCATTTGAACCCACACTTTTTTCCAATGACCCATCTTACTATAACATAATAAAATTTCAGCCAATTCGACCGAGAGCCACTTTCCCAAATGTTTTCGTGCTGGATTCTTCGCTAGAACCCTATCCTTCAGTATAATTAGTGACCCGCCGCTGCAAATAAAAAAATCGGCGTGCACTCATTTGTTTTACTATTTTCCTATTGCAATCCGTACCCCGAGCAGTGGATAACGGCAACGCTGTGGTTCCACGGTAGGTACCAAGACGGACGAACGACGGTACCATGGTACCATGACAGTATTACCAAAGAGAGATGGCAAGGCAGCCGACTTCAGTTTCAATCACGACCCATTGGGATTATGTAGTGAATGTTTTGTTGTGTACGAGAAATTATGCAATATAGGTGTTTTGCTGGATCAAGTCGATTATAATAATCATGTGAAATTCGCGCGAATCGAGCGAAACTGGGTGAATTTGTGAATATTATTCTCGTAGTGTGCGAAAAAATAGAATCGTTGATTGAAAATTTAAAATATTGTTAATGGTAAACAAGATATGGAACCTACGCAGTACTCTATGGATTGAGCGTGGGTTTCTGATAATTCAGGTAAAAACAATAGTTATTTGTGTATGAAGTGAATTAATCTTCACCCACATGTTGCATTCATAGGACATCCAATTTTTTAACTATTCATTACCCACTCACTCATACAATTGGTGCATCAGACCGTCATCAAAAGGGGAAAATAGTATAAGTGACAAAATTTAACTAGAATTTTTATTATTACGAAAAAAAGAATGTACAAAAATGACCACTGTTGACTACTACCGTAGTTTCATCTGAATTAAGAATAATATTTCGTCCTTTATGTTGGAAACACTCATATTCAGGTTGTTTCTTAATAACATGCTAATATTCAAGGGGGTTATTCTTGGGTCCATTTCGAGAAAAAAACTCCATATGAACATATGCCCTAAAGGTCTTAACCCTTTGAGTTGCAGAAGTCTGAGAAACATTTTAACTGAAAATTTACTAGTGCTTTTCAATGAACTGCAATTTACTAGGAATAAAATATTTTCTTTCATATTTTTTTCTCTTCTGGTTAATTTTTTTGGAGGTGGAAAATTATTATCCCAAAGGACTTTTAGTGGGACGACTATTTCTACAAGTTTACTGGGAGAATAATTCCCCATCTGCATGAAATAGAAAACAGATTCTCATCTGAAGTGTCATTTTAACTGTGTTTTTATTATAAAAGTACAAAGTGTTTACCAAATACTAAACTGAATCCTTATTTCTACAAAAAAGTATAAAATAACTTAAATAAGACTTATACAATCAAAGTAAAGTGAACTAAGACTTATGGAAAACAATTTTTACACAGACCGACATTACAGGTTGAGCAAATAATGTTGCTTCGTTTCCCTTTGGCTTTGGTGCTACACCGAGCGCACCTTCTATAAGTTTTGATCGTTGTGGGCATATGATCGCCTACATTCGAAAGTCTGATAACATTTTGCACACTTTTCATGCCATCAGGGTTGTTTCTTTTTTTCGCGGTTCCTTTAGCAGGACAAAAACCGGGTTTTTTTTGCTGCAAAAATTGTTTATAAGTTGATTGGCCAATAATGATCTAAATTTCAATTGCCTCAATGGTTTTTTCTTTTGTGCTCTCGCTGATCATTTGTAGAGGATGTAGGAATTTACAAGACAAGCTTCTAGTAAGTATAAAAATATTTTGATCCACCATCGCCTAGATTTATGATTCATATTTTAGAATGACATGTATTGGTCAAAATAGTCCACCCCTCCCATGTATTTGTTATAACATCATTTTCGGGCAATTTACAGGAACTTTTTCGCCTTTTTGGTTGCGTCGTAAAACTGTCGTTTTTTCTCCAGGATTATGAATTGTGGATGCCACAGATACACATTTTGTTCCTCGATCTTTCCATTTTACTACCCAAATGTTGCCTGATTGGGAAAAATCAAATTCAGATTTTTGTAACTCCTTATCAGATTTGATGAAATCTTTAGGGTAATATTTTCTGTCCACACGCAAGGTGCCGCAAGCAAATAAATTTCTACTAAGAAGAATATCAAGGAGAGTAATACCGCAAAAGTAATTATCAAAGTACAAACAGTAATTCTTTCCAGCATAAGGTTCTGATAGCCGCAAAACCACTTTCTCTCCCAGGCATTGTGCTACAGTACCATCTTCATTTTTTCCAGTATAGACATCAAAATTCAGCAAATATCCAGTTTCAGAGCAGCAACAAGCCCAAATTTTGAAGCCCCTCTTAGTGGGCTTCATTGGCATGTACTGCTTCATACTTGATCTTCCTTTATATTGTAACGAACCTAGGCCGGACCTGTCGCCTCACATGTTGCCGTCGACAGCGATGAGATCATCCCCGGAGATGTTCGAGAACCACCCAGTCCCTCTTCCGCGTAATGCAACGGTCAATATTGGAAACAATTGGAACATGCCGTCGCCAACTAGAAGAATTCGAAACATCGAGAATGCTGTATCGGAGATAAATAGAGAGCCCTCAAGAGGGAGTGAACAGTCTGAACGAGCCCATACAATCGAGCTATACAGTGGCGGAGTAGTAATATAAATTAAGTTGTAAATTAAGTGTGAAATAAATTAGTAGAACCAAGTTAAGTTTATTTACGTTACAATTGGTGTCGGAAGTGAGATTTTGAAAATAAACAAGTGATCGTGGAGTGGATAGTCAGAAAAATAAATTGATAGACCTTTTTGTACGCCCAAAATAGACAGTGGCCCGGTTTTCGCGAAGTGGACAATTGTGCGTGGGAATATAAACTGATACACTGTTCGCGTGAAACAGAAAATAGACAGTGGCCCGGTTTTCGCGAAGTGGACAATTGTGCGTGGGAATATAAACTGATACACTCTTCGCGTGAAACAGACAATAGACTGGTGGCCCGTGGAAAATAATTCGCGAAGTGAATTTTTAACAAACTGATAAACTTTTCGTGTGAAACAGACTGATACCTCGTCAAAGACAAAATGTGTTCAAGAAAAGTGCGCCTTGCGGATTTGAAGGTAGCGGAATTGAAACAGGAATTGGAGGAAAGGGAACTGGAAACAACGGGTAAAAAGCAAGTACTCCAGGAAAGACTTGCAGAAGGACTTATACAAGAAGGTGAGGACCCCGAAACATTTTTATTCGAAGTTCCCGGAGGTGATTTGAGTCCGATAATAGAATCCTTGAAAGAAGAGCTGCAACAAAATTCGAGGACTTTGGAAGAAGCTTGAAGAAAATTCTAGAAATCTGGAAGAGAAGCTTCAAGAAAATTCTATAAATCTGGAAGAGAAGCTTTCTAGAAATCTGGAAGAGAAGCTTCAAGAAAATTCAAGAAGCCTGGAAGATAAGCTCCTAGAAAACACAGAAGGCTTAAAAAAAGAACTCTGTGGTGTGGCGAATCGTCTAGAAAAAAGAATAGGAACCGTCGAGGCAGAGATGGACAAGATGAAGGAAACGATCAGTAAGCTGGAAAAACGAATTGATAGTGCGCCCTCCACAGAGATGGTTAACAAAGATGCAATGCTGGACTTGAGTTTGAACTTGGATAAAGTTCAAGAGGGTATACAAGATGTCAAGGTCATTTCTGAAATAGGGAAGCTTTCCATGAAGCCGCCTCAATTCGACGGAAAAACTCCATGGGAAAATTACCGCCGACAGTTTGAAGCAGCGGCCAAAGCAAATGGATGGAATGCAGGGGAAAGAGCTGTAGCACTAACACTTGCATTACGTGGAGAAGCGACGAATATTCTACAAACTCTTACCGCCCAAGAACAGGAGGACTATGATCAGCTGATTAAACATCTAGAATTACGATATGGCCAGGCCCATTTGGAACACGTATACCACTCCCAACTGAAAAATCGCTGCCAGAAATCGGGCGAATCCTTACAAGAATTCGAGACTGACATTGCACGCTTGGTTCGTCTCGCATATCCAGCCATACCGGAAAATGTAATGGAGCGATTAGCGGTTCAGGCATTCTTGGATGGACTCCGTGACCAAGAAACCAGACAAGCGTTGATATTAGCTCGTCCAACACATCTCGTAGACGCACTGGCACGAGCTTTGGAATTTGAGGCAGCAAAACAATGCTGCAAAAGCCAAAGTAAAGTTCAAACGATTGAGGAAGACTCACAGGAGCCTGCTAACTTGGAAGCTGCCATAAGAAAAGTGATGAAGGAAGTGTTGCCTGAGAAAAGACATATAAGATGCCGGAATTGTCGCAAAATTGGACATGTGCGTAGCAAATGTCCAACATTCATCGACTCCGATGCAGGGAAAACTAAGAAAGGTCGATGAGAAGGGGCAATCGTCGGCATGTGTCCGGCAAGCCCCGGTTAACAACGCATATGTCGCTATGCTTCAACGACAGAACAAGGGTGTCTTCGTAGACGGTCTCATCAATAACGAGCCTTGCACCATGCTGCTAGATACGGGTGCGACTAGGACAATTCTCGGGCCTTCCTTTGCCAGAACACCGGAACGGATTGAACCGACAACTTGGAAGCTACGCACAGCAACAGGGGAGCCAGCTACTGTATATGGCGAGCTACCGATTGAAATAATTTTGGGCAGCACTAAAGTGAAACATCAGGCACTTGTAGCGGACATCGAAGACGATGCAATCATCGGAATGGACATCATGAATTCCAGAGGGTTTGAATTGGATTTCAAAGACGGCGTCCTACGAGTCAACGGAGAAGAGCTGGTACTTCATGGGAGAAGTGAAGAGTTGATCCGTGTGCTGTTGGCTGAAGATATAAGCGTACCTGAGAGGGCTGAAACCATCCTGGAGGCTCGCCTGGACGGGAGTGCGAGCAGTGGAGACGTGATGATGTTCGAGCCCAAACTTCATGATGAGAAAATTGGACGAGGGATTGCCCTAGGGAAAACCCTGTTACGTGCTGAAAAATTTGTACCGGGCACTGCTCGTCAGTTTCATCTGTGATCCGGGGCGTACGAGGTAGATTAGCCAACCCAACAACTTGCCCACAGAACTAGAAAAATTAGTTGCCATCTCTTCCAAAGACATAAAACCAGCTCAACAGCCCAAACTAAGAGATTTAGTCAAAAAGTACCAAGACATCTTCGATACCGGACAAGGAAAAGGGGGTCGAACTAATGTGGTCCAGCACAAGATTGATACTGGGGGTGCCCGACCGATCCGGCAATCAGCAAGAAGACTTCCTCTTGCCAAGAAGGAAGAGGCTGACAAAATAGTCAGCGATATGGGAAAAGAAGGTTATCGAACCATCTGACAGTCCCTGGTCCTCTCCAGTCGTACTGGTGAAGAAAAGGATGGATCGACACGCTTTTGTGTAGACTATCGCCAACTTAATAATGTCACGAAGAAGGACAGTTACCCTCTCCCGAGAATAGATGACACCCTAGACACGTTGGCTGGTTCCACGATTTTCTCGACCCTTGATCTGAAGAGTGGATACTGGCAAGTAGAACTGGCTCAGGAAGATCGAGAAAAGACTGCTTTTACCATCGGCTCAGGATTGTGGCAGTTCACCGTTATGCCATTCGGGCTCTGTAATGCTCCCGCCACATTCGAAAGATTGATGGAAACAGTACTGAAGGGACTCTCATGGAACACGTGTCTAGTGTATCTCGACGACATAATTGTGGTCGGCAGATCGTTTGAGGACCACGTGAAAACTTGGAGGAAGTATTCCTGCGACTGAGGAACTCCGGATTGAAGCTGAGCCCTAAGAATGCCATCTGTTCCAAAAGAATACGATACCTCGGCCACGTTGTCTCTGGGGAAGGAGTAGCAGTGGATGACCAGAAGATCAAAGCTGTTAAGGATTGGCCCATCCCAAAAGACATTCACCAACTTCGAAGTTTCCTTGGTTTATGCACATACTATCGCCGATATGTGCTGGGATTCGCCAACATCGCTAAACCACTGACCAGGCTCACGGAGGGCAAACAAAGTTCCAGTGGTCCGAAGAATGTCAAGACTCATTCAGGAAGCTGAAAGGAGCTTTGATCAACGCACCTGTACTGAGCTATCCCTACCCAAAGGGAAATTCATTTTGGATACGGACGCCAGCAACGTGGGACTTGGAGCTGTCCTATCTCAGATCCAGGAGGGACAGGAGAAGGTCATTGGTTATTTCAGCAAGACGCTTAGCAAACCAGAGCGCAATTACTGTGTCACCAGGCGAGAGCTGTTAGCTGTTGTAAAGGGAGTGGAACACTTCTACAAGTACGTGTATGGAAGAAGATTCCTGTTGAGAACTGACCATGCAGCTCTCAAATGGCTCTTACAGTTCAAAATGCCGGAGGGTCAAGTAGCACGTTGGATCGAGAGACTCCAAGAATTCGATTTCGAGATCGAACATCGAGCCGGAACTAGCCATAAGAATGCAGATGCCTTGTCGCGAAGACCATGTCCAGATGATTGCTCACATTGCCGACGAGCAGAAGAGAAAGAAGCAACACTTTGTAGAACCGCGGCAATGGATGACAACTGGAATGACAGCAAGATCCAGAAAGACCAAGAGAAGACCCGACCTTGGCTTAGTCGTCAGCTGGAAGAAGGGCAATCGAAGACCATCATGGCAGGAAGTCGCAGGTTACTCGCCGGCTGTTAAGTCCTATTGGGCACAATGGAACTCTCTTATTCTGGACAATGGGATCCTGAAACGTGTTTGAGGCCGATATTGGTGGGAAGACAGGCCAAATAATTGTTCCCAGGAACAGAAGAGGAAGTGCTGCGGAAATCCATGATGGAGTCGCCGGAGGACATCTGGGGTGACGAAGACCCTGCAGAAAGTGAGGCAACGGTTTTACTGGGCCAATTGTCAAGCTGACGTCCAGGACTGGTGCAGGGAGTGCGCTGTATGCGCTGCTAGCAATGGACCTCGAATACGACCCAAGGCCCCGATGCGTCAGTACAACGTAGGCAGCCCGTTCGAGAGAATCGCCATTGACATCGCCGGCCCGTTTCCCGTATCCGACCACGGGAATAAATACATCCTTGTGGCAATGGACTACTTCAGTAAGTGGGCGGAAGCCTATGCCCTGCCAACCAGGAAGCCATCACCGTCGCCGACGTCTTGGTGAAAGAGTGGATATGCCGATTCGGTATTCCAATGGAGCTGCACTCGGATCAAGGCAGAAATTTCGAATCCAACCTTTTCCAAGAAATATGTCTACTGCTGAACATCCGCAAGACAAGAACCACGGCCCTACATCCGCAGTCCGATGGAATGGTGGAACGGATGAACAGGACGATCAACCGCCACTTGTCCAAGGTTGTCTCTGACCATCAAAGAGACTGGGACCAGTATCTTCATTTGTTCCTGATGGCCTATCGATCCGCAGTACACGAGTCAACCGGTCAAACTCCTGCTAGTATTATAATGGGCCGAGAACTGCGACTGCCTTGTGACCTGAAGTTTGGGATACCGCCAGGACAAGACACTGCGGGAGAGGACTACGTCAGCAAACTTCGGCAGAGAATGGACGACATCCACGAACGAGTCGGTTGAACATCCCGAGTGCCAGCGATAAAATGAAGAAGACCTATGACATCAAGGCCGACGCTGGAGGATTTAAGGTCGATGATCTGGTTTGGCTGTACAACCCCAAACGTCGTCGTGGACTATCACCAAAGTTGCGGAACTCGTGGGAAGGCCCGTATAAAATCGTGAAAAGGATAAACGACCTTGTGTACCGAATCCATAAGCCACCCCGAGGGAAACCAAGGGTCGTCCATTTCAACAGGTTGGCCCCTTACGCTGGAAACCATGACCAAGTTCGCACCCTCAAGCCACCGGAGGCTGATATGACGTTCGGAAGTTTATGTCCTTGTATTCAAACGGGCAGAAAGTTCTACATGGGTTACTAGAGAGGAGTCACGAGACCTTTTCGAGGTGCCTGCTGACTACGCACTAGCGCACTGTGTGGCAGAAGATCTTCGAATGTCCAGGGGCATCGCCGTAGTGTTCTCCAAAATTTGGTCAACTCCAAACACTGCGGGGCAGAATCCAAAGTTGGTGGGGTGCTACAGTTGAAGAAAGGCCAGAGAAACATCTACTACCTAGTTACCAAAAGGCATTCCCAAGATAAACCGTCCTATGAAGATGTCTGGAAGAGTCTCACCAAACTGAGAGATACTATGGTGGACCAGAATCTGGTGGATCTAGCAATTCCAAAATTGTCCTGTGGTATTGATGGGTTGGACTGGAGAGTCATAAGAAGTATGCTGGAGGCGATATTCAGATCCAGCGGCGTCAAGATTTTGGTTTGCTGTAACCCTCTTCCACGACCGATCATGAAGACCGTGGAGTGTTACTTCCATCGAACTTCACGGTGCAGATATGGGGAGTCATGCAGATATCGTCACACTCCAAGGATGAAATTTCGGGACGAAATGTCTTTAAGAAGGGGGCAATGTAACGAACCTAGGCCGGACCTGTCGCCTCACATGTTGCCGTCGACAGCGATGAGATCATCCCCGGAGATGTTCGAGAACCATCCAGTCCCTCTTCCGCGTAATGCAACGGTCAATATTGGAAACAATTGGAACATGCCGTCGCCAACTAGAAGAATTCGAAACATCGAGAATGCTGTATCGGAGATAAATAGAGAGCCCTCAAGAGGGAGTGAACAGTCTGAACGAGCCCATACAATCGAGCTATACAGTGGCGGAGTAGTAATATAAATTAAGTTGTAAATTAAGTGTGAAATAAATTAGTAGAACCAAGTTAAGTTTATTTACGTTACAATATCCTATCATAGACTCATCAATAGAAATGTTACGGGAAGTTTTATACAAGCTTGGAAAAGTAATTTCAAGGTGGTCAATTAGAGGACGTAACTTGTAGAGTTTATCAAACTGATCTGTCCCTTTTGAAGGCATTTTTGCATTATCGTTGAGGTGTAGGTGCCTCAAAATGAATAAAAACCTTTTCAAAGTCATAATTCTCGCAATCCGATCAACATGAAAATTTTCGTCTTCAGACCAATATAATTGTATGCTAGGTAATGGGTGAATGCCCATAAATATCAAAATTCCAAAGAATGCTTTCAATTCGGAAAGTGTAATTTTTGTAAAGTCATCGTTCTTATGCAATTGTTGAGCATATAGATTACTCTCCGTCACTATTTTTGTAAGGAAATTATCGGGAAGAAATTTCAGAAATATCGATAGACTGTCTACGTCAATATCATTTGGTCCCGCATTTTCAGTAAACTGAGCTTTACCATGCATGTCTGGCATTTGTGTGCATTTAGTCCAAACAAATTTCTTCTCACTTGTTCCCTTCTTGGTTTTCACACTATGTCTTGTTTCTTCCACTACTTCTTCTTCTATAACCTCGTCTTCTACTTCGCTGCTTTCGGGATCCAAATTTTCAGTAAAATAAAATTTTCTGCGTTTGGATTCGTTTTCTTCTTCATAATCTGGGTCTGCAACGGAATCATCTGAATCTTCCGAAAAATTTCGATAGGTGAGTGCTTGCTTTCTTTGATGACGTTTGGGTCGTGAAAAACTGGTATTTTGTGTAGATGTAGAAGGCATATTTAGTATTTCTGGAGAAGGAACTGGAGCCAAACCTGAGCTGCTTGTATGAAATAAGACATGTTCAGAATCTTGTTTTTGTTCAGGGTCACTAGAAAATTGCTGGTCTTGTTCTAATGTGAGTGGTGAACTTTTTGACGAGCTTCTAAGGGATATGGATTTGGAACTTCTATTCATTGACTCTGGCATGTTATCTTCTCCATCCGAATCACCTTCACATTCAGAATCAATAGCCATATTATCAGTGATACTATCTTCTTCATACATCAGCTTTTCTAACACATATTGACTATATTACATGGGACGAAAATCGCACATTGACACTGCAAAAAACACGCAAAATTAGATTTTGCGGGTAATTTCAGCCCAGCCAAGAATCAGATACGTAAAATTATGTTTCTTTCCCACAATTTATATATTGACTGGCATATATATCAAATATTACCTTTCTCAGTCATAATTCAACAGAAAAAAAAACTGAATACAAAATGTAGAAATTCTAACCTCGGAATCTTTTTTCATCATTTCACGAATAATGTGGCTGAATATCAATACTATTTAAAACAAATACACTATAATTTGAGAGTAATAAATACTTATGTAACTTACTTACATTTTTTTTGTAATATTCCCTCCTATTATTCATAAAAAAGGCACAACACGAACAAAAACATGGACAACAAGAACTTTCAGAAAATGTATGTTTTCTTATGAACTATTGGGATAATAATTTCCCACCAAATAGTTCTGGGCTAGAACGAAGCTTCCTCTATTGGCGAACAGATGGCAGAACATGCATTCTTATGTATACTTATATATTGGGAGAAATTATTTTTGAAATCCTCATTTCTATCTGAGAATTTCTGGTCTCCTCATTCTTTTTTCCTTTGACGTACGGTTTGCGTAAAAAAATAAAATTCTTTTGCATCTCGCTAGACAACTTACGAGAAAAAACATTTTATGTAACTTACAAAAAATGTTTATTAAGAGAATAATTTTTAAACGATGAAATTATAAAATTAAAGTAATATAAATACATTTTGGATTGCTAACACAAAATTAAATCAGATGTTCAAAATGTGAACCTCCTACAAAAAATTAAACCCACGCAATACGAAACTGAAACGTAAAAAATGAAATATACCTTCTTAGTCTCAATAACTAAGCTCCTAAACTAATGTAAGTAACTAATTTTGAGTCGGCGCCAAACGAACAAGCAAATGAATTAGGTAAGGCGTAAAATGATGGCATCGAGTTGACATTCTGATAATTTTTTTGAAGTAATTTGATGATCTTCGTTGATTGTTCGTTTGGCGCCGACTCAAAATTAGTTACTTCCATTAGTTTAGGAGCTCAGTTATTGGGACTAAGAAGGTATATTTTATTTTTTACTTTTCAGTCCGTATTTCGTCGGTTTGATTTTTTGTTAAGAAGTTTTTATTTTTACATTTTTTGTGGCTGAAATCTACTAATTACTAGCTACTTGTTTTTTGATTACTTCCAAAATACTTACCTACCCACCTTACTTCAACTATTACCAGTTGAATAATATGATTATCTACTTTTACAATTTGTTGTAATATAAATTATTTTTGTTGTTCTGGTTAGTTTATTTCTTTTATTTCTTTACTTTGTATATCATTCCATCCTCTCATGGAATCTAATGATTGTGACGGATGTGGAACAAAAATAATGACAGTAGCGATCTGTCATTGTCAAATACATATGTGTGTGCCAATGTTCACAAGTGAAAAATCATTTATCTCCTATTTTTCCACCCGTAAGGGTGAATAATTTCATTCGAAATCCAAATATGAGGTAAACCCTATCTATTAAAAGAAGAATCATCGAAATCTAAGAACTCAGTACAAAGTTATGCTTAAATTCAAATGGGACCAACTTCGAAGTACACCCTATCCATTGAAAAAAGAATTATCGGAATCGGACGTTTCATTAAAAAGTTATGCGTGATCATACATAAAAAAATGATAAAAAAAATTAAATATACGCGTCGACTAGAGAACCTCCTCCTTTTTGGTTTCGTCGGTTAAAAATAGGGTCCAATTAACTAATCACCGCATATTCCAGCCCATACGTTAACGGAAAACTGCTTCTGGTTACGGGATTCCAAGATTGCATATGTGTTTTCTTCAGCCCAAAAATGATTATTGTGAAAGTTTTCGATGGCGTTTCTGGAAAAATTGGCTTTATCGGTGAATATAATTTCATTAAAAACACTTCTCAAGTAAAATCATATTCAAAAGAGGATATTGCAGTTATACCCTTTAGTTTCTCTGGGAGAATATTAAAAAGTTTGGAACCAACATGATCGAAAGCATTTGACATTATTTTTCTTTTGACAAAATGCCTTGTCCGTGTTCGATATTTATGGATATCCGAATTTGTTCTGAAAAATTATTTATTTTTAAAAACATAAACACACATTTCGGGAATTGAAAGTTATACCATTGAAATATTTAAAAATTGTTTTACAAGTTTCCCTATTAGATATTCCAAAAATCCTTCGAACCAGCTGAATAACCCCAGAGGCAAATGCCATACCTGAGTCTAGATTCAACTTGAGCCTGAAACACATTCATCTGATCCAGTTCTAACACCGATCGTAAATTGATAAAAATAAATTTCAGAAAAATCAACTCAGAAGATTGTTGTTGGCAATGAGATTTCCAGCATAGGTATTTGTCCAGAGATATTCCAAAAATCTAACCTCACTATGGTCTTGATTACTATCGTTTCGGACGTCCATCGTCTTAATGTATTTTAAAGGTTTTCACGACGTTTCGAATGCTTGTATCTGCAATCGTCTTCAGGTAAATACTGACAAGTTTAGGTGCTACTTACCAATTTATATGACTGTCGGCGCAATGATGCGTGCAATTCCGCCATGTGCAGTGCGTGTAATTTCGCGCGGTGTGGTGGTGCGTGAAGTTTCACGCCTCTGCAGTCCGCCAGAAAGAGCAATCAGGGGTTTCCATACGTTCCTAATCTCAACGCTTGGTTGACTAAAGGCGTTATTGGCTTCGATGTAGGTGGCCTCTTTGAACTTTAGTTTGAACCAATGCTCCTCTCTATGTAGAACACTTGCGTCGTCCCATAGAACTCGATGGTGCTCAGTCCAGGCGTAGTCATCGATTCCCGATTTTGATGTTTCTCCACGTTGAGTCCATTTCTTGTGCTCATCCAATCTTACCAATAACGGTCTCTTTGTCTTTCCAATGTAGGAATCTCCGCATTCACATGGAACTTCATAAATGCAATTCTTACTGATTTCATTTTTGTTGTCAGGTTTGGTCTTGGTCAGAAAACTCCGTAAAGTATTGCCGGATTGGAAGCAGCTCTTGATGTTGAACTTGTTTCCGATCCTTCTGATCTTCTCGGAGACACCTCTGATGTACGGAAGACAGATCACTGTGCTTTGTTGTTGCTCTTCAGATGTCTTCGTTCTCCGGAGTTGTTTCAATACTCCTTCTAGGAGTTTCTTGGGATATCCATTTCGGTATAGGTCCTCTCTGATGTGGTTTAATTCGGCATCTAGTGACTCCACGTCGTTGCATATGTGCGTTGCTCTCTCTACCAATGTTCTCACGATCCCTCTCTTCGTCGAACTCGGATGGTTGGAGCTGTAACTGAGGTACTGCCCCGTATGTGTCTTCTTTCTGTAGACGGAGGTGCGAATTTCATTGCCTATTCTCTCAACGTTCACATCGAGGAAGGGTAAGGCACTGTTGGTTTCCATTTCCATCGTGAATTTGATCGAATCCCTGATTCTGTTTATTCTCGAGAAGAAATCCTGGAGATGTTTGTCTCCGTGATTCCATATAATGAAGGTGTCATCCACGTACCTCAACCACAGCTTTGGTTTGAATTCTGCCTCCCATATAGCCAATTCCTCGAACCACTCCATTTATTGGTTGGCGATGATTGGAGAAAGGGTAGATCCCATCGGGAGTCCGTCGACTTGAGAGAAGAATCGGTCCTTTTCCTGGAAATATGAGTTCTGTAGTACTGCAGTAATTCCAATATTGCGTGGGAGGAAGGTCAGTCCTCTCGTGCAGCTAGTCATCCTCTTCGAGTTTCCTTTTGATGATACTGAGAGATTCCTCTATAGGGACATTGGTGTAAAGGCTCTCCACGTCGAAGCTGATGAAACGATCTTCTGGTCCAAGTTCAACATCTGTGATGGTGTCAACGAAGTGCTTGGAATTCTTGACGTATGAACTGCTATTTCCTTGTAAGGGTTGTAGTATCGGTAGGAGGTATTTCGATAACTTGTAGGTTGGTGAGTTCCGTGAGCTGGTGATCGGTCTCAGTGGCATGTCTGGTTTGTGGATTTTCGGAAGCCCGTAGAGATGCGGTGGTTTGCTGTGGTGTGGCGTTAGATGTGATCGTTCGTTTTCTGGAATGAAGTGTTTGAATTTCCTCAGAATGTTGTAGATCTTCCTTTCTATAGTGGGTGTCGGATCCTTCTTCAAGAGTTTATAGTTCCCTGTGTGGAGTAACGATTCTATCTTGTCATCATATGTGGTGGTGTCCATGATAACCGTGGCGTTTCCTTTATCGGCAGGAAGAATCTTTATGGATGAATCCTTTTGTAGAATTTTTAGCGCCCTCTGTTCCCCTGCAGTGATGTTACTCCGGGGATTCCTCTCCTTCTCGAGTGTCTCTCTCACTTTCCATCTGAACTCTTCTGTCTGGATGGGATTCATTCTGCTGCTGGTTGACTCTATTGAGCTTACAATGTCCAGGATAGGTATTGTTTTAGGTGCAACTGCAAAGTTCAATCCCTTTTCCAGCAGGGACTCCTCTACTCCTGTAAGTGGTTTAGTTGAGATATTAATAATGGTTTTCTTACCTTTGCTGCTGGTTTGTGGAGACCGTGTTCTCCCTGCTATTCGATTCCATTTCTTCTGATGCCTCCTCTCTTGTTCCTGGCGGATTCTCGCGCATCTATTCTCAATCTTGGCAAATATGGGTTGATTGTCCTCCTCTATGGTCAACATGTTTTCACCGATCGAAATTTCAAGGTCTTCTATATTTTGTTGCCGATTGTGAATTCGTAACATTTGTGTTTTTTGGATATTGAAATATAAGTTCCTACAGTTGACGAGAGATGAAAGTTTTTTAATTGTTCCGATGCATTTTGATTGCAAGCTTCAGTATCGAGAGCGGATATAACTAACGTGAAGTCGTCTGCCTACGATGTATATTATCTATTGCCAATGACCAAATTCAAGTGGTTGACCATATCAAACGTCGCAGCAGTTGAAAAAATAAATTTCTATTCAAGTCCCTCTCAACCTCACGAAAGAAAAATCAAGAGAGGCGATTTTTAATTTTAGTCATTGTTACAATCTCAGCCTAATGCACGTTTATCTTATATCTTTACACGAGCAATTCTTGTTTATATGTATATAAATATATATATAATATAATATATATTTGGAAGAAATTTTGTATTTAGATAGGGTTTTGTTTTTAATTTTATCTATATAGGCGTCTTTCCTGAAAAAACGCGATTTTACCCAAAAAAAATATTTATTACGAATCGATATGTATAGCGCCGTCTCGTAAATTTTTGAGGTACTTGCATTGTTGCTATTGAATGTCGGTCTACTGGTACCTCTAAAGTTTGTGAGATGGCGCTATATGACATCATCCGAATTCAATGTTAGATATGTTTTTCTTTGGTTAGTCTAAGAAACTCATACGGTTTATTTGAAATGTGTATTTGTAGCCAACCTGTAAGAGCAGAATATTCATATGTAATAAGTATGTGATTTGTACCTAAATGAGCATATTTTTACAGAAAAAAAACACCGAGCAAAGCTCGGTCGCCCAGATACTAAAGCATTTAAATAACATACGTGTGTTCACCGGAACGATTTTATCTAACGAAATACCAACTTTTATGTCAAAATTTGAAATCGTGGAACTGCTATTAATTAAATATAAGAAAATAATAGGTTACGTACTAACATGCAATAAGAAGTAGATTACGAGGTAGTTTTTTTCCATTATAGTTATTCCACATACCATCTCATTGTTTTAATTGGATTCGTTCACTGAAACGTACACTTACATCACCTCAATTACATCCTTTTTGCCAAGTGAGTTTTCCCCATTCTTAAAATGTACTCATTTTACGTTTCCGTTTTCCGTTCAATCAGATCGTCTATATCCTCGAAATTGGATAATGATATACTCTTTCATACTGCGCCAATGCCATAATGTATTCTTTCAGATCGGAAAATATCAGAACATCGCCCTATCCGACTGTACAATGAGCGAGGACACGAAATTTTCAAAATATTCGCAATGGATTCTACAGCTTGTAAAAACTCTGTTGGTAATTTTTTTTTCTCTAAAACTTAAAAAAAATGAGTTGGCAAAATTCAAATTACTTTTTTCTAGCGCCATTCCAAAATGTTGACGGCTGCAATCAATTTTGCAACGTTGCCATATTTTCAAATCTTAGGCCGTGCCTCCATAACAAGAATAAATGATTAGCTTTCTCTCTATCAGAAATCGTTTTAATGGCCACAATGATTCGTAATATCAAAAATAACAAGGTACATGTGCACTGTAAAATCGACAATATATTGTTTTATGACAGATCGAATGTTTTATCACCCTTCAAATCCGCCATCGTCGCTTGACATTGCGAATAGTGTTCTAGTTTTGGCATTTATAGTTTGAGAAACTTGGCAACATTGCAATTAAACGTCCCAATCAACCCGATTACGCCTATTGGCTGCTTGGTCCTTTACGTCACAGAGAGCGCCAATATTAGTATCTAAAAAATTTGGTGATTTTCAAAAACGAATGGGAACTGCTGTAATTGAAATATGACTCAAAAAATGTTTTAATTTGTACATTTATATATGCGTTATGTATTTTAAAGCATATCCAAAGCGATAATAATTTCTCGTGTCCTCGCCTATTCGAACTGTACTTTTTTGTAGTACTGTACTCTCCTGTACATTCTATTTTTGTCGCAGTAGCTTTCCATTCTGGAGATTTGAAGGGCACAAGTGTCAGATGATTAGATTTTAGAATTCAAGAAACATAAAATGGCATTAATAAATATTATAGGCCCCAAATGAATACCCTGTGGCACACCTGACGTAACCACTCTTTCGTTTCAAATTAAATATATCTACTAATTTTAATGAACTATTTTTGTTCTCCAAAAAGGACTCGAGCCATTTCAAACGGCTCACAGTGGAGTATTTGAAGCAAAAACCTGGCCAAAAATTGGTTTCATGTGTTTTACAGTTAAAACCATTGCTGTCGACTATTGACTTACTGTTTAATGATGAATACTCTTAAAAAAATATCTCTATAAATCTATTTTTATCTATATATATATATATATATATATATATATATATATATATATATTTATATAGGTATGAATATTTATTGACTGTGAATTATCAAGGGAAATGATTTTTATTTGGGAAGCAGTCAGGTATGTTAGATTCAATGAATATTCTTCGATTTTTCAGTCGAGCTTTCGATAATGTTTGACAATATGTGTGATTAATATCAGAATAATATTATTAACAAATATACTTACTAACATGAAAATATTAAAAATTAGTTACAAAGAGTGGCATTAGAAGTTTCTTTCATAAAAGAAAAATTGTTAGACAGTGTCAATTGACTTTTTACAAAATGTCAAAATATATATACAGATGGAAATTTTTATCAAAGAAGATTATTATTTGAATGCAATTCATTTTGTTTGTGAAAAATATAAGTGTAAATAGAGCTCAGAACATCAATATTTGTTCGTTTTTTAATTATGTTATTTTTATTTTTGTAATGTAATGTATGTACCATTTCTAAAAAAAGTCTTTTAGATAAGACACTTTCAAAATCTAAAATTTCCGAATTATTGTAATCGATACGATGATCCTCGTCGATAGAATGAATGGATAGCGCACAACCACTTTTGTGGCCTGTGATCTTTAAATAATTGTTTTGTTTGACCAATGTAAACTTTATCACAATCAATACATGGTATTTTATAAACAATATTTGATTGGAATTCCGTTGGTCTTGGAGTTATCAATTTAGTATGGATATTGGAAATTGTTTTTATATTTATTTTTGCTATTTTTATATTTTTGTTATTGATGACTTTAATCAATTTTGGAGTCAGATGTTGAATATGAGGTACACTTTTATAAGTTATTCTATTTATGCTATTGTTATTAGGTGCATTTAGAATTGGAGGAATGTTATACGAAGAAGTACTAAAAATAATTTCATTGACTAAAGAATTTGGGTATGAATTTTCGAGAAGTATGATTTTCAGTTCATTCAAACACTCTATTCTCAAAGAGGGATGGGTTCATTTCTCTACTCTTATTTTCATATTGGTAATAACATTAACTATAATATTGTTTGGGTGATATGAATGGTAATTTATTAGTCTATTACTATTAATGGGTTTTCTGTTCCACCTTGTGATCAATTTGTTATCTTCTGTTCTAATTAGTTTCATGTCTAGGTATGGAACTGAGTTATTGTTTTCTTTTTCTACTGTGAATTGTATGTTATCATCATATGAATTAAAAATATTAAGAATCTCTTCAATTTTATGTTGAGGAACAGAAAATATGAGATCATCAACATACCTTTTTATGAAAGGGATCTCGAAGTTTAGTCTTTTTAGACAGTCATCAAGAAGATCATCTAGTATATGACTGGACAAAATTGGTGAAATACTTCAACCCATAGGAGTGCCAAAAATTTGTTTATAGAACTTCTCATCAAATATCATGTAGGTTGAATCAAATATAAAATCAATAACATCCATTAAATATTTTTTATCAAAGGGACAGTAAATAGAAATAATATCCCATTTATTTTCTAAGCTAATTTTAACTAAATTGAATTTCTAAATTGGTAAAAAGTGATACTACATCCAAACTTATGATAAATTACTTTCAGGTAAAGTCATATTATTGATGAATTCACTGAATTTATATTTATATATATATATATATACCAAAGTTTAGTTATATTTTGCATCGATAAAAATTGCCAATGCTTCCTCAGAGGTATCTTTCGTTACTCTCTTTTTTTCGGCCATTGAAAGTGTTTTCTTTCATTTTGTAGCTCTTGCTGGACTTTCTGGTGATTTTTTCTTCTAGTTTCAGCAGCTCTGTGACTCATAATCACAGCAAATGACAGCTCTACAAGTGCTAATTGTCGCAGTTCTTCGGTTTTCCTGCCTTTAGTCCTTTCACTTGACTCACTGAAATCTTTTTAAGGGTGGTCTGGAGAGGTTATAGAAATTATAGGTATTTTGACGTTATTTAACAAACCCTTTCTTCTCCAGGAACCTCTCCTCTTTAAAGCTTTCTATCTATTAATTTTTCGGGAGACTCCTTAACCAATTCATACAAAGCTAGTCTACTAAATTCCCTTCCCAGAAGTTAAAAAACGAAAAATTGATAAAACCAATATCAGTGTTGAAGGAGTCACATTTTAAGTACCTAACCAAATATTTTAATTTATTTACTAATTGTGCACTTCATTCTACAACAGTTATAAATTGTTTTGAAGGAATGTTTTTTATAGATATTTTTATAATTGAGAACGAATGCGGACTCCATTAAAGTCCTAGCTAGATATTTTTCGGCAACACCATAAATTTCATTTTAATAACTCTGTTCTGAAAAAACACTAATTTCACATATCATAAACGACAAACCAGCCGTAAATAATTACATGTTCCGGGCAATCAAAATATTATACTTTCTTCCCATAGTAATCGTTCAACGTAATTCATATTGTTTCTATCAGATCAAAAACTCCTTACATAACCTTTTTTCAGGAGAATATATTTTCACATATTTACAGGGTGTTCCGGTAAGAATAGAGTGATAAAATTGAATATAGTTCATAGATAAGATTACAGAAAAGTTTTCCAAATACAAGATATTAGGTTCAAAATACCCATCAGGAACATGAAAAAATAATATTTATCGGTCCTGATATTACTTCCAGTGACTCACACGAATGGGTTATGCAGTATGAAATATACTTCCGTTTCACCCATTTGATTTTTTCCACTTGCAAACGTAATTAAGGCAATGTATATGCACACTACGTTCATTCAGTAGCTATTTGTAAACGTGATTATTATGAAAATAAGCTATTGTCGTTGACCTTCTGTTTGTTGTGGGAGTGCACTTGTTATTTAGGCCGACTGTAAGGTATGTCAAGAAAAACCGCATGAGATGATCATAATAGTGATGATTTGCTGTAGCAGATGTTATAACTCCACGGGGCAATTTTCACTTTTGTGTATGAATAACATCACTATGGACGCTCATTTGATAATATTTTTGGGTACCTACTTCCTCGGACAGGATGTGATTTATTTGAACCGCTAAGATCGGAAATTGTATGTGACATTCTTCGAGAGAAACATCAACTATATTTCGTAAATATTTGTCGTTCTCTTGGAATCTGAGATCATTAATCCAAAGGTGTTTTCCGTTGCGCTCTTTTATATTGTTCCATGGACCAGGAGCCATCATTTTCCAAATAACACGCTCTGCAGAGGAAACCATTTCTTATAATGTAAATAAAGCTAATAAATTCGATAATAAGGTTAATAACCAAATCAGAGTATTAGGTAAATGACCTCCAAAGTTGCGGCAAACATCAAACTTAAAAGATCGTATTATCATCGTGTTTCATCTAGTGCGAACAGTCACCCTAGCGGTGTTGCCAACTATTAGAAATTTCTCTCTCTCTCTCTCTCTATATATATATATATATATATTTATATATATATATATATATATATATATATATATATATATATATATATATATATATCTACATATATATTATTATATATTTATGCACGACCGGGCGTAAAGTAGCACTTTAGCGCCCGCGGACTACTTTATCGCCCGGCGGGCGATAAAATCGTTGAACAGGCGCTAAAGTGAATTTCAATCTCATATCGATAGAAATCTATATTCCGATGGATCATATAATCAAACCCAAAGCATTATTAACAATAATATAACGAAAACAATGAACATAAATTAATTTAAAAAATGAATTATAACTTAATATTGACAATACAATTAGAACAGTTATTTATGGAAATATTTGGATTTGTTGTTTCCTGTTGTTGCAGATAGTTACTGATTTCAACTGATTCCTCATTACTAGAAGTCTGAAGAGAATGCATGCACCACCACACGAATTCTTCATACACCTTGTCGTATATTTTCTTGGATTTACTTGGCAATAAACTCAATTTTGGATCCTCAGCTGCTTTACTTATTTCTGGTGGAGTACAATTCACACTTTCTTCGTCGCTTGAATCCATTTCAAAATCAGTAATGAATTATCTGTGATCACAAAAATTGACAGCAAATATGGCTACTAGCCTGTATAATCTTATTTCGGAAAATTGACTGAGTTGCCATGGTAACATTCATTCCATCACTTCTTGATTTATTCTGTTACCGATATGATATGAATATACATCCTCACGGCAGCCTTGATGTATTTTTATCATGTTCTAGATATAAATCTAGATATAAAGATATAGATATAATAATAAAATTTTGTATCTATTTCGGGCGTAATTTGCTTTTATGGACCTAGGCGTGTTAATATTAGTTACACGCTGCGGTCCATAAAAGCCTATTCTACGCCCTTGATACATATATATATATATATATATATATATATATATATATATATATATATATATATATATATATATATTAAAAAAATAAAATTATAAATGAAAAAACAATAAATAAAAATTTCATATTTAGTAATTTATGCTATGTTATTTTACAGTTTTTCTGAGGAGGATTCTACCGTTTTTCTGAAATCTTATATAATATTAGTCGATACCTATGTTTTAAATAAACATGTTTCCAACATTACAAGCAAGTGGCATAATTTATAAAAATTATAGAAATCAAAATTTACTAATATATTTTTGAGCATAAGCAGACAACATAATGATAAAGTTAAAACATTCTTTATATGAAATTAGATCTGAACACAATAGCCAATGAGATGCCAGGAAAGATCTTGATGCAAAATTATAAATATTGAAAATATGAAAACTAGAAAACGTCAAAAATTATTTTTAATATATCATGTATATAGTATGAAAGGTATTTAAAAACTATTAGTGAATAAAATCTGTCAAATAAACGAAAATTATGAAGAATAAAATCTTTTAAAATTTCAGAGGCACCAAATGCAACCAACGCTGATCATCAACCGCAACCACAACTGAATATGGAGCGAATATTCAAAATAAAAACCAAATCTGACCGCGACCCCCGTTGCCAGTACCCCTCAGAACGAAGATACTCGGCATCCATTGTCATCGGCCTCAGCGTAGTCTTCCTTCAACTGTTTCTGTACTCGATCCTCATGGGTACCTTGATTGTGCACAAAATGACGGTGAAATACAATCCCAACGCCACGCAGGACACAGTGGTGGAGATTCTGAACGACACGGAAATCGGGAACTTGCAGAGATTGGAGGAGAAACTGGAGAGGGATTTGGAGCAAGTCGCAGATGTGTCTATCAATGTTCCCGCTTTGGTATGCTCGGGTTGCTTCATCATGGCGCTGGGGTACTTCCTGAGCTTTAGTACTGGGCTGCTGGCTTGGAAACAATGGTATGTGAACAAAAGGCAAGGACATGTGCTCCGTTCAAAGTATTTTTGTGTATACTTCCCGAAAAAAATATGGCGCCATTAACAACAAAATTGCAGTTGTTAGAAAGACACTACCTCCAGATTTATCTTACCAATTCTGTAAAGTAACTTCAAGAAAAATCTGAGGTTCAAAAAATATCCAGCAAGAAAATTATTGAGTTGTTATCATTAATCCCAACAAATATTTTAAGTAAAATTTATGTCATTTCGACCTTCAAATAATTTAGCGCCCAAATTGGCGAAGGTAATTCTTACGTTATAATTACCTTAAATTTACCAATATGGGGAAGAAAATGGAAGTAATTCAGAAGTCGAAAATTGGGAATCAAGACATTTGCCTATAAGTCGAGGCATAAATGGTAAATTGCCTTCAGAATAGTCCTGGGTGAAAATTGTCATTTCCACCTATTTTAGGTTATAAACACTATATTGAAACAAACAGTAGAAGGTTAGAAGAAGATAATAAATGTTTACTGCATATTGTGTATCTTAACCTACATGTTTATTCGTAAAAGCTTTGAAGATGAACATGGCGTATGAAAAAAGAACTGTCAAGAAACGTACAGCAGAGAATGATGTATGCAAGTGATGGTTTCGCATTCACATCTAGTTCGGATTTTATTTGCGATACAAACTTTTCTGTGATAATGTTGAATTTTACTTTATGTAAAACAAGTGGGCCCTTCAAAATATCAAATTTGTATGGAAAACATGCATAAAATTGAGTGTACTTCCTCAATGTTTTTCATTAAACACTGCAGAAACTAATTTCATAGATGAAGCATGTATACAGTGCTTTTCTTTAATGACCCCCCCTTTTATTTTTTGAACAAGTCAACTAAAAAAATTGAAACTTGGGATAATGAAATTGATGCATGAATACTATATTTTGGAGTAAAATTGACAGATGAAACTCTCAAGGAGGCGACTGGGCGCCCCCTGGCAAAAAAAAATTGAAAGGGGGTCTTGTGACCCATCCTTTTGAAGCTCCTGACGAATACTTCACAACCCTAGAATATAAAGTCAATATCTTCACCTACTACAAAATGGCGGAACATTTAATAATTGCCTGAATACATCGACGTTTAACTTCATAATTTGAGGAAAGAAGCTGAGTTCAGTTCAGAAGATGCTCGAAATGTACCTTTCGCTTCGAAATCAATAGGCCAAAAATGCTATCAATTTTTAGCACCAAATGTATTTAATCCCCTTCCCGAAACACTGCAAAACGAAACGTCATCATTCAGATTCAAAAAAGATTTAAAACTATTCATAAAACAATCGCCTCGTCATTATATACGGTCAATAATTGAAAATTAAAAGTAATTTTAGATATTCATAATGTTATCCTAAATGCACTTAGTACTTGTACATTTGTATATTTTAGTATTCTAAAATTTTAATTTCCTTAATATTTATATTTTATATTTCGATATTTATTATTTTACATTTTCACATGTTTACACTTTTGAATTAAAAAAAAAGAAGAAAAAAAAAATATATATATATATATATATAAAATACATTTGAAAGTCTTTTACATTATTTACACTCAGAAAGTTCAGAACCAATTATATTATATATATGCAGTATCTATAATTCGTAATTATATTAGCTGCGATGATTTAATGTGTACCTACCTACAAGCGTACATGTGATATGAACGTGTGTGTATTTGTGTAAATATTGTATGGTAGTCTGTGTTAATAATCATACCTATCTTGCTCTCACAATAATTGTATACTTGATTTTTATTTTTAGTAAATTTAGTATAGTATTTTCGAATAATTTGTTTGTATATCTCATGGTATATACGCCCACACACAAGCACTACCTACTGCTTCCGTGGTATATTTTTGTTTATTCACAATAATGCATTTGTTAATGTATACTCTGTAATTATTTTTTCTTGTGTGAATAAATTATTATTATTATGGTTGCCTTGAACTGCTTGACATAAGAACAGCCTATCCGATATTTCACGCCAAACATTTTCGAACACAGTGACGTCGATATTTCTACAAATATTTATTATTCTCTGCCATCCAATATTGAAGCAGGTTCAGTTTCGTACACCTTTTGCTTCAAATAGCCCCATAAAAAAGTCTACAGGTGTCAAATCTGTCGAGCGGGCTGGCCACTCCGTAGGACCTCAACGGCCAATCCAACGACCGGGGAAAGTATTATCCAAATAGTTTCTTACTTGTCCGTAGTAATGTGGTGGTTCTCCATCTTGAAGAAATACAATATCCATATCAAAGTCATCAGGATTCGCTTCGACGATTTCGGTGATTAGAGGGTCAACAGTATTTTCCAGCATATTCAAATACAGTTCCCCTGTTAAATTTTGTTCAATGAATAGAGGTCCTGCAATATGGTTTCCCAATATTCCTGCCCAGACGTTAATTTTTTCTGGATATTGAGTATGAGTTTTCCGGAAAATGTGAGGGTTGGTGTTACTCCAATAACGGCAATTTTGTCTGTGAACCTTGCCGTTGAGATAAAATGTAGATTCGTCACTGAAACAAATATTCTGGAGATAGGTAGGATGCCTTGCAATGGTTTCCGTCATAATTTCGCAGAATTATGTTCTTCGATCAGGGTCATCTTCAGTTAACTGGTGTACCATTTCGATTTTGTATGGATGATACTCATTCCTCTTCAAAAGTCTCCACACAGTAGAAGGACACACCTCACAAACATTCGCGACGGAGGAAGTAGACTGTTGAGGATTTACTATCACCTCACCAATTATTTGAACTTGCTGTTCTTCCGGAATGGACGGATGACCTGGGGCTTTTTGTTCTGTACACTACCGGTAGTTGTAAATTTGGTTACAAGTTCCCTTAAATATTTTGTACAGATAGGACGATTCGGGAAACGATCATTAAACATTCTTTCGGTTTCGTGAAAGTTACGCGTCGTACCGTAAATAAAAATCGCTTCCATTTTTTCTCCCAATGGACGAGAATTGACCATTTTAGAGAAAGTTCACGTGGTACCTATTTATAAGTAAAACCGAAAACTAAATGAGAATATTTCAACTGAACAATGATGTTCGTTGTCGTACTGACATTTCTTGTCATTTTTTGTTTAAACAAAAAATAACCTATCAAACCTTATCGGGTTGTTGGGATTGCCATATGGCAGAGCAAAACAAATATTTCTAGATGTATCGATATTAATGTGTTTGTATTCAGGTCATTATTAAAAGTTCCGCCATTTTGTAGTAGGTGAAGATATTCGTCAGGAGCTTCAAAAGGATGTGTCACAAGACCAGATTTCATGTGTCAATTTTACTCCAAAATACAGTATTCATGCATCAATTTCATTATCCCAAGTTTCAATTTTTTGAGTTGACCCGTTCAAAAAATAAAACATTAAAGAAAAGCACTGTATACATATCATATACACCAATTTTTTGACTATATATCATTAAAATGTGGTCGATTCAAGAAAATCATGAATCATTTTTGCAATGGCGGAAAAGCTTCTAGCCAAAAAATATGGCGTCTATCCCATATGGGACCTTTAAGTCGCATTTTCCTAAAATTTCAACTTGAGACCCTTTCGCATTGTGGTCACGTGATGAAATATAAATTTGTTATGGGATGGAATCGTGGATAATACATTTATATTGTTGTTATTCGATATTCTGAGCAGAAACACTGAAATGATCATTTTAATTCCTAATACGGAGAAAAAAATAAACATTATTTTCTACTTCTTGTTGATGGTAAAACCAAGTATCTCTGTCAGCCTCAACCTAGTTACTCAAAGAAAACGATATATACTACAAAACCCCGTAATAAGTATTTATTCTGAAATTGAAGTGTTTATTCTGGAATTGAACATAAAATATCAGTGATATTGAAAATAGTACGCGATAATTGTATTCAGTGCACATTTTGCCATAATAATATCCATGATAATGTTATCTCAGTGTAGGAGGGAATCTCTATCCGAAGAGAATAGCCAATCATAACATTTCAAATATCAAATGGTGTGTAGTGATTAGCTCAAAAATTGTAGTTTGACATGGCCGCGTTTCGCATAGTCTGAAAGAACTCTTAGAATGCTAACTTTGCAGAATGCCGTGCTCGGAACTATCCACTTCAATAATTTGGCTGAATACACCAAGAGGGAGCAAGGGCCATAAAATCAGGAAAAAGAATTCAATAATTTGTTTGCCAATTGAGCCTCAGTGCATTGTCTTGATTCTTGTTGAATCAAAATATTTCGTACATAGTCGTTAGATATTTTAGCATTGGAACTTTCCATAAAAATTGAGATATTATGATTAGATCAAAAACTTTAATTCGACGTTTCCGGACGCCGCACTGATTAGTGTCGAAATTTTCGAAGTAATCGTTTTAACACATAAATCTTTTATTGTTTTGCTATTTGCTTTTCTTGCACTTTATTCAATACATTTTCTTACCCATTTGCTTCAGCTGGACCAACTTCATTGTATTTCATTTTGTCGTATGAGAACGTCACGGCAGTTGCTTACCGCTGGCGACAGACGAAGCTTGTTGAACGCAGCTTATCTATACATTCATTCTGTTCATTCTGTCAATCCATCCAATACTGGCATAACCTAACATAAGCCTGTTTTGTATTGCCTCCGTCGATGGTTAACACTTATTTGCTTTCATATTTTATTCATAAAAATGGATGATGAATGTTTTGGAATAGTTACCGTCATCAAAAGACGTGGAGCACATAGTAGAATATTCTTATATAACATGATCTTTGGAAGTGTAGGTTTGGATTATATTCCCATTCTGGCAGCTAATCGATAGTAGTTGATGGTATACTTGTATGGTTTATTAATTCTATTCGAATTTCTACTTGGCATTTTATAGATTTCTAAAATTCAGCTCCAAAATAAATTATTTGAGGAGAGTAAATTGTATCATGTCATGCTCATCCAAATCGATTCGAGCCTCAAGTTACTTTGAGGAATTCATTTTTGGTAACTTTGACTTCATTGTAGACATTTAGTCTTATTAGACAAATATTGTAGTAATCTTGCCCTAATTGTGGAACAGTAGGTATAAACTAGGACAAAAAATGCCCAGGCAACTTAATTGGTGACAAAATAGGTAATGTAGAGTATATAGTAGACCTGTTCACCGACTTGTTTATTCCCTGACTATGTGAACATACATGAGGTAATAATTAGGTCAATATTTACTAGAAAGTATTCCCTGAAATTTAAAGTACTTTGAACACATTTTGGTGATCACCTTTAGTGGAAATTAAACCTAATAAATAACTCTATTGGCCCATGAGGCTGCGAAGGTATATTTTATACATAACAAGTAATTCCATACTATGCACTATGCCTATTAAGTTTATGGTTTTTGAAGGAGATCCGGTGGTCTCAGTTACGTTTTTTATAACTCGAATTATAACTTTGGAGTTAGTTAGTAATTGAAGGTAGAATATTTGGTCATAAATAGGTAAATTCGGACTCCTTCAAGCCATTTCACCCCTCTGCTTGGTATAATTTTCCTATAATGTTAGTTGGGATAACTCTCGTTGACGGCTATTATATTTTCCAAAGAGCTATATTATCAATATCATACCATTAACATAATTTAAACACTTGTTTCAGGTACGTGGACCACAACATAACCTTCTTTTTCCTAGCCTCCACTTTCTCCGCCCTAACATCTGCCATAAGCCTCCTCATCTCCCTTCTTCACCTGCTTCAACCTGGAATCACCTTCAGCCTGGCCATGAACATAATCATCCTCAGTACCGTGGGGGTAATTTGGTCATTCCTCTCCTCCAAAGTTGGCTACAAGGGGATGAGAACGAGTTACCCTGACGACATGGTGGCGGGTAAAGGTGGTCGACATGTGGAGGTCAACACTGTGAGGAAGGGGAGCAAGAATGGGAACACCTTCCCCCCGGATATCATCAGTCACTTTCCGGTGGACGATAAATTGGCCAAGTATTTACCAAAAAAGGAGGATCGGGATCTTCCGAAGGCTGAGAGTAGTCTGGAGTACAGGCAAAGGGTGGACAAGTTTTTGTCGGGAGATCCGGAAACCGTAGAAAATAAATAAGATAGTTCATTTAGTAGTATACAGAAGGGTGTCCTTAATTTGGGTTGGAGAGACATTGCTCCGTACTATTTCTTTCGTTATGAATTGCATCCAAACAGGGTTGTTGCTTATCTCCCAAAGGTTTGCAAGCAAAGGGTAGACAAGTAGTTGAAGTGTACACAGAAAAGTATTCTTGATTTGAGTTGTAGGGACCATTGCTGCGTACTCTTCTTTTCATTTTGAATGACCTCCCGAAATCCCAAATGTTTGGAGTGTAAGCCAAAGCTGAAGAAAATATTGTCGGCAGATCATGATACCGTAAAAGATATTTCAGTTAATATTGAATGAATGTGGTTTTTTGTGGAGGAACAACGTTTCTTGACATGTTTTTTGGGTAACCTTCCACAGTCTGAAAGTACCAAAAACTGTGTTTACAACATACCTTGTTCTTGTGGTGATAGTTATATAGGTGAAACGTCAAGACCACTGGAAGTGCGCCAAAGTGAACATCAGAGTTACATCAGAAATCGACAAATAACTGGATCAAAAATTGCAGAACATATCCTCACATCCAATGGCGATCATACGATTGAATGGAATAGGACAAAAATCTTGATGAAAGAACCACATCAAGAGAGGAGAAAATTGAGAGAAACGGCCTGTATTCTTCTTTTCAATAACAACTTCTTTTCAACAAATTATGTTGAAATGGATCATACATGGTTAGCTCTACTGAGAGAGGAAGTGAGATATGGTAGAATGCTAATAAACTGATCTGAACAACACCCCATATATCAAATGAGCAATACGTCACTCTCAAACTTTTTTGGCAGATCTCAATTGACATCCGTCAGTTGAAAAAGCGAAAAAGACTCTGCGAGAAAAAATCCAAATTATAAAACAATCAAAGGAGATTTAGAAGATTTTGAGAACGGGGGCAGATATAGTCCCCGAAACGTCATGCAAAAACTTTATAGAGAAGTATCTTTTGAATTTTTTTTAAAAAAAAATTTGATAGGCAAATTCAGAAAACGGCAAGTTATTGACAAATTGAATCATTTTTCTATAGGAAATATAATTTGGTGAACACAATAACTTATCGGGGTGAACTAATCAGTTTGCCCTTTCTACACTTGTATAGATTTTCCTGATTATATTTCAGACTGTGGAAGGTTACCCAAAAATCATGTCAAGAAATGTTTCAGTTAGTAGTTGAAGAGTATACAGAAAAGTATTCTTGATTTGAGTTCGGGAGGCCATTGCTACGTTTAATTTTTTCGTTTTGAACTTTCCCCAAATCGTTTTTAACTTCCCTCCGATCTTCCAAAGGTTTGGAGTACAAGCCAAAGGGGGACAATTTTTGTCGGGAAATCCTGAAACCGAAGAAGATAAATTAGATAATCTAGCTAGTGGTTGAAGAATATACAGTGACTTAATTTGGCTTGAAGAAACTCTTTCATTTTTCATACCTCTGCCTGTAATATCCATGGTAGGCAGAGGATGGCAAATATTCCGTTGGTAGATTCTGAAACCAAGAAAATACACAATTTCGCAGTATACCAGGAGGTTTCTTCAATTTGTTATGAAGGAACATGTGGAGAGGCTGATTTTTCAGGTAGGACTTCCCTTAACCTTATGCCCAGACTCAAGGTGGTTGCAAATTCAAATAATAAAATGTATACGGCTAGGAGAAAATATATTAGTCCATTTTCTAAAATCTCTTTCAGAGTAATTCTATTAAATTTTGAGAAGAGAAAACTGGAGTGATTTCCATTACGTTACCTAAGAAAGCACAGTCTCATTTATTCTTAGAGAAACATAATATGGGAGTTCGGTTCGATTCCATTTTTTCTTAAGTGGGATCTGCTTTATATATGAATACATTTTATTTTGAATTGAGGTAACCATTTATCCCATACAAAGGACGTGTTCATATCAGTTTCAGATTTGCTCTCCCTCAAACTGAAATGTTGGCTACGCCACTGTCTCAGGATCATCGGAGCATTTATTACGTATTTTTATTTAGTTTCACTTGTTAGTTAGTTCGTTCATTCGTTCGTTTGTTAGTTTGGGTCAAATCTTGCAAGTGAATTTTGACCGACTTCTAGTCGTCCGATCAATTTGAAATTTGGCAGGTGTTCATAATTCCGGTGACAATGCAATATGGAATTTTCGTTAGAGAAAAAACAAATTGGCGGACGAGATTTGCAATCATGGTATGCGAGGATTTTTGGGGTCGAAGATTATGATTTTTTTTGTCAAAATTCATAAATTAAAGATGGTGGCTCCAAGATGGCTGACGAGTTTTGTGATTATGGTCCGATTTGATTCAAAATTGGTATATGGGGGTTTTCGGGGTAGGAGATTATGATTTTTTTGTCGAAATTCATAGATTTAAGATGACGACCTCAAGATGGAGGACCAGTTTTGTGATTATGGTCCGATTCGATTCAAAATTGGTATGCGGGAGATTTTGAATTTTTTGTCAAAATTTATAAATTCAAGATGGCAGCCCCTAGATGGAGGACCAGTTTTGTGATTATGGTCCGATTCGATTCAAAATTGGTATGCGGGAGATTCTGAATTTTTTGTCAAAATTTAAAAATTCAAGATGGCAGCCCCTAGATGGAGGACGAGTTTTCTGATTATGGTCATATGGGGTTTTCAGGTTCGGAAATTTTGAATTTTTTGTCAAAATCTATAAATTCAAGATGGCGATTTCAGGATAGCGGACGAGTTTTGTGATTATGGTCAGATACTATTCAAAATTGGTGTGTCGGAGTTTTTGGGGTCGGAGATCATGATTTCTTTCAGCTCAAAACTTACAGGGAAGAAACCTATTAGAAATGAACAGATTGAGGCAAACTAACTAAATAGCAAAAAATAAAATAACTAATAAAAAACTTTTTAAAGACAAGCTTTCATTTAAGCCGTGTACTAAAACGTATAAAGTAAGTTTAAATCATCGCTGACAATGATTTAAATATTTGTTTTGGATTATTGGGTTTCAAAAAGCGTGTCGCGTAAATTGTAATAAAATTAATATTTCGACAAGTTGTTACTTACCAACCAATCACTGTCCAATAAAATTAATTGGTATCTACTTTCATGAACACTTCGCGCGACAAGCTTTTTGAAACCAAACAATTCAACAAAAAATAATTAAATCATTGTCAGCGATGACTTGAATTTATTTTATACGTTTTAGTACACGGCTTAAATGAAAGCTTGTCTTTGAAAAGGTTTTCTATTAGTAATTTTTTTAATGACACTTCATGTCTTTATTAATTATGCATCGATCACAATGGATATATTTGGGAAAATGTGACTCACTTTTGTATACTGCAATATATCGAATAAACTAGAGGCTGATATTTATATTCTAGTAAGTAGGTTCTAGACTCACGTATTTGGTGATTTGGAAAAAATGCCCAGTGTACTATTATTGGAAAGGTGGTTATTTTTATAGAATATGGTATATTGTCCAAAGAACTTTTTCTGTGCCAATATGTGAAAAAAAACTGTGATCTTTCTCTCCATGTTCTGCTTCTCTTTAGCAGTTAATCTGTATTTTTTTAAAAGTTTCTTCGGATTCTTATGTAAATGATTTATACTTGGTATTTTTATTCAACAGACTAATTTCTGAATTATTATGTATGAGTAGCAAGTAAAAAATAAAAAATGAATGTTTTTATTATTTTACAACTGTTGGTTTTTTAAATTGTTTTATAATAATAATAATATAGCTTTATTTTGAAAAGGGAAACATTCTCAATTGAATATTGATAGAAAGATTTTTCTGTGAATTGAAAAATCCACGATTAAAATGAAGTTATTTTTTGTGAATGTCTAACAGAAAACAACTACTTCCCCGGCTTAAGCGTGAAAAAATGGTCTCTTGCCTTTTTTTCGTCCGGCGGACGGTTTTCGATTTAGAAAATAAAATATATTCATTTGCTTGTCCCTATCTGATTTTTTCTCTTAGTCTTAATTTCACAATTGTGGTAACCAAAGGATCTAGGCAAGATTTTTATGGTAACTATTATTTAGTTTTTGTAATGAGTAGGTAGGGGGGGGGGGCATAACGGGGACGTTAAGGGAACTAAACAATAAAAAAATAAACATAAAATATTTTTTAATGAACATTAATGACAACTCTTTGGTTACTTATTAATTCATCATTTGGCACCGAATTTGGTGAAGTAAGAAATCAAATAATATTTTTAATTTTAAATTCACAAAACCTTCATGAAAACTCCATCGTGCCCCGGGGTGGGGGCAGTTTGGGGTACTCAGTGCGGGGCAGTACGGGGTACACTACTTTATATTTTCACAGACTAAGCAGATGTGGATTTCTTCTAAATCTGCGTCATCAACTCCTGCACAGGCTGTATGGGCCCACTGTCCACGTAGCTGGCAGGCCACCCAACGCTCCGAAGACTTCAAATAAGTGTGGTTCGAGTCAACACAATAGATGCATAAGGCATCCTCCTTAACATTTTCTCCATCAGAGCGAGCTTTTTGAGTCTTCTGTTTTTTTTAATTTGTTTTCAACCGGGGACCATTCGGATTTGAACACTTCTTCGTCCGTTTAAGTTGTTCGCGTTTTCCCACATAAGCGGGTACCCCATTGTGCCCCATAGCCATGTCCCCGTTATGCCCCCATATCTAACAGAGTGATTTTGCTCAAAACATATCAATAGTTGATGTTAGTAGTAATACACATTAAAAAAAACTATAGTAGACGCGTTTTGGTAACCACTCAAAATAAGATGAAATGTCGCCGGAAAAAACAATTGGTCGTCAAAAATAAACGCGTGCCAGAGCACTAAAATGAGCATTAAAATAGGAACATGTTCCAAAATAATTGGCAAATTATCTTCAAGAAATCGGCGATAATTATGTCCAATTAATCTGCGTGGTAAAAAAAAGGTCCAATTAGGTAATCTCCAATAATTCCAGCCCAGACATTTAATGAGAACTGCTCCTGGTGATGAGATTCCACGATTGCATGCGGATTTTCCCCGATCCAAAAATGATTATTATGAAAATTTCTGATCCTGTTTTTAGTAAAACTAGCTTCGTCCGTGAATAAAATTTCCCTGTCAAATGAAGGATTTTCGGTAACTTTTTGGAGAAACCATTGGCAGAAATTCACTCGTAATGGAAAGTCTCGAGGAAGTAGAGCCTGAACCCGTTGAATGTGATAGGGATATAATAAGTAATCATGAATAATCATACTAGAATATGAGCGATATTCAAATTATTGGCAACTTGCCTCGTACTTATTTCAGGATTTTCGTCAACTGAATTTAAAACAGCTACCTCAATTGCTGGAGTTCTTGCAGTCCGATGTGCTCCTCTCAAGTGATGACTTGGCTCAAAACTTTCTGTTTCACATAACCTTCTGTGGGTGCTTGAAATCGTTCGAGTATTCTATTTGGGAAGCGCTCTTCATACAGTCATCTGGCTTCATAAGCGTTCCCGTCAGCAAGCCCATACAAGTAATGCATGTCTGCTAAGTCGGTATTTGTAAAATATACCATGTTTTTTTTAATAAACAAGTTTGTATAACGAAATAATATCACGTATAAAGTAGTGTCAAAATTGTTTATGTTGAAAACAACGGAATTTGTTATTAGCATACTAGATGTTTCTAGCCCACAAGATAATCATACTACTCTTCAACGGCTGATTTCGCATAGGGACAAGCAAATTAATGAATTTTATTTTCTAACTCAAAAACCGTTCGCAGGAACGAAAAAAAGGCAACAGACCATTTTTATGAGAAGATAGAGGAGAATTACAAAAATAATATTTATTTGGAAAAAAGACATGATTTTGATCAAAAAAATGGCAGGGTGTGTTAACAGGGACGCCACTGATGAAAATTATGAAATCGTTTATCAGGAAAAAATGTATTTTTATGCTTACTTTGCATGTAGCAGAATTGAAAAAAAAAAAAGCCAAAGTGGTTCCAGAGATATTGGGGAAGAACTGATGTTTTTGTTAAATTTCCACATCCTGTATCTCAAAAATAAAGCGGTTGCAGATCTATGTTCATATGAAGAATTTTTCTTAAAATCTTCCTTTAGGGTCAGCATTCAATTATGAAACACCCTGTACATACTCCATTTCTTACATAAAAGCAGATTTTGTAGAAAAGCCTGTATTTGAGTTAGCATCTGGCGTTGAGTAGTTCAACATACCGATTGCGAGCGTTGGTGGTCTTAAAGAAATCTGATTTTCGGAAACTCCTCAGAAGTTTACTTGACCATTGCATGATAGATGGCGTCACCTCAAATAACCGAAAAAACTGGATGAAAAATCATTCTACAAAAACATTGATGTTTGTTATTATTTTACACTTTCTAAAATTGGTGGCAAATTCCAAAAAAGTATTTTTTGACAAAGTCCATAAGCGACTAACTGAAAAAATATTTCAAATATTGGTAAAGGTGATTATTTATAAGAAGCATCATGATATTTTTACGAAACACAGAAATTCCTTACTTTATTCCATAATATTTTTAGTCCTACAGCTATACAAGGTGTGCCAAACAATTTTCTTATTTTAAATGGAAACCAATTTTTTCGATTGGCCTTATGATTCTGAGTTTAGGCAACCTGAGTTATGTTGAATTAATACCTATTGCAGTTTTTGACTTGTCAATTTTTATAAAAAAACCTTTGAAAATTAGAAAACCAAATTTGTAAAGTAGTTAGCTGGAAGTCCATGGTAACTCCTGATGTCACATCGATGATACCAGTTTGTAACCATCAGGCGATTTTCAAATGTTGTATTGAAAATTTGTGAAAACATTTTTTTATAGCATTTATAATTTTCTTTTTACGCCATTCTAAAGAACATTGAATAATAGGGTTTAGAGTTACTCGAGCATTTTCTATATACCTAACTACCAACCTTTTTAAAAAGGTCTAGAAACAATTGTTATAGGTGAAAATTCATATACTCTAATATCAAATTTTCATCTCAAATGTACAGTGTTTGTCAAACAAATTAAACGTAATTAAACAATTGATGATTGATATAAGCGCAACATTTCTTTGACTTAGTAAATATTGGGCAAATAAAGATGAAATTATAGATCTTGAAGGCTATAAGGAAATCTCTAGATTCAGTAGACTCTTCCACAAGCACGAAATTTCTAATTTTAGAATATATCTTCAATATATCAATAGAATTGGCATTTGAATATTCTGCCATTTCATTTGAGAAAGGTACTGCCATAATCTGTCTGTACAGATCACCAAACACCAATGTAAATTTGTTACTAATGCAACTTTCATCTCTATTAGCAAAGGTTACCGAAACATTGAAAAATGTGTTATATGTGGGGACTTCAACATACAGTCTAACAAGAAATTTGATGCAATAATTTTGTATGCATAATTGAATCAGGTTTATATCTCTTTTTGACAACCAACAAAATTGACTTGGGTAATCGCAAAACTATCATAGTATTGACTATGTATTAACTAACGTCAATAGAGACAGCCAAATATCCCTAGTAACTTTGATCTTGATTTATCGGATCATCACTCACAAACAATTATTTGGAAAAATATAATGAAAAATATCCCTACAAACATAAAGAACCATACTGAATCCTACGAAAAATTAACGAATTTTCTATAGCTAGGTTTAAGAAACTTCTAACCAGTGACTGAGAATTCCTAAAAACCGTTACTACCAATACCTTTACCAATACCAATGAAGCTTTCATTGTTTTCAGGAAACATTTTCATTGGTGCTTTGAGGCTGCATTTCCTAAATCATCAATAAATAAAAATTATTATTATCAACAAAATAACAAAATCACCCTTTCCACTACAATAAAAAAAAAAGATGATCTCAAGCACATCCGAGAAAACTAGAGCCGAGATCAGAAATCCTTAATTACCATACCAGGAATAACAATATGCTTACTACCAATAAAATTTTTTTAACAAAAAATGAAACCGACGAAAAAATCAAACTAATTACTATCTACTAAATTTTTTTATTTTTTCCAAAATACTTACTTAGCTTACTTCAACTATTATCTGTTAAATAATATGATTATCTACTTTAACTATTTATTGTTATAATAATATACATTATTTTTTAAAGTTCCGGTTAGTTGATTTCATCACTTTGTATATAATTCCATCCTTCCATAGAATGTAATTATTGTGGCCGATGTAGGAGGATCTGTCAATGTCAACTACATATGTGTGCCAATGTTCGCAAGTGAAAAATCAAACATTCCCTATTTTCTACCCATAGGGGTGGATCATTTCATTCCAAATTCGAATATGATCAACTATGAGGTATACCCTGTCTAATAAAAAAAAACATCCAAATCGGAAAACCCACTACAAAGTTATACCTGATAGAATCGGTTAACGGACCAAAATTCAGAGGGTGAACAATCAATATCATCCATTTTGCTACCCTTAGAGATGGATTTTTTCGTTCATATTCAAATGGGACCAATGTCGAAGTACACCCTACCCAATGAAAAAAGAATCATCAGAATCGAACTGCTCTTTAAAAAGTTATGCGTGATCATACATAAAAAAACGCGTCGAATAGAGAACCTCCTCCTTTTTAGTTTCGTCGGTTAGAAAACACCATCATGCAAAGTATGAAAAGTCTCCTGTTTGTTGGTATCCGTCTCTATAACATGTTGCCACGCCATATGAAGAAACTTTCATCTCAAGTTTTTAAAAAACAGTTGAAACTATTCCTAACAGAAAAATGTTTTTTTACACAGTAGATTAATTCACACTTGAGGTTGGATATGCCGGATCACTTTCATTGTGGGAATTTATTTTGATATGATATTTATTTATTTTATTTTTATGTATATCTTCATGTATGCGTTTGGTTCACAACATGTATGTATCACATTTCATGCGGAACTGATATGCATATGTGTAACTTCAACTGACGTGACTAGTAGATGGCGCAGATTCAAAAATGAATTACAAAACAAACTATTCCCTTTCAGAGAGCTTTCTTTCCAACAAATATTAAGTTGGGTTATGTTATCCCTTCGAGGGATTTGAAAAAACCAAATTTTGTCACGAAGAAGAAGAAAGAAGCCCAATAAATAGACGTGTTTTTGCGAAACAAAATTCTTTAAAAGAGCTTTCTAACAAAAAAATTATAGTATATTAAAGTATAAGTGGATAAAAAGGGCTTTAAAACACGCGCGAAATAGAGCAAGTGTTTTTAAGACCAGTTATCCACGAATACTTTACGTTATTTTTTTTTATTGGTGCACTTTGAAATCATATATACTGGTATTATTACTACAAAAAATAGAAATAAGAACTAATAATGCAAGAAGGTTGAATTCGTGATGTGACATCAGTATAGGTACCTTTCGTTGTCATGGAAATGAGAAAAACATTCATTTGCAATTTGTTACCAAAGATCAATATTTGTTGTCACCAGAGCTCAAAAATGAATGATTCTAATATCGATTTTTTGAATAGTGAGGCAGAATCGCGGTTAATACCGCGAAAATCCAGTGATATATATAAAAAAGAATATGAAAAGTTCATCAAATGGATGGAGGAGCACATATAAATGAACGAATTGTGAGTAATATTTTATTTGACGTTACAGGTACTCCTGTCAGGTCAATAATCAAAAATTTGTCATTTAGACTTCACGTTTCTCGATTTGTTGATGTTGTCATGGTTACCTTTAAAAAACGCGCGTTTTTTAAAGTTCGATTTAAACACGCTGAGGCGTGCTTTAAATGGGTAAAAAGGGGCACCAATAAAAAAAATATATTTCTTCTTTTTATGGGATTCGTAAAAAAGCAATTCTGCCATTAACCAATAATTGTTACCATAATTTTTAACGAATTCTTCTCCTGTGATAGATATTTTGTGTTTCAATTACTTTCCACCGGCCATATCGTCGAGCCTCTTCAAGGCTCGTCCTATCGGCCCTGGAATGACACGCCTGAGGAGCACATGCCATCCCGGTTTACAGATTCTTCGGACGAATCCACCCTGCCTCTGCAAAAGGGCTGGGAGCTTTAACGCGCCCCCGTACGCTTGTTAACCATAAGGTCATCGATTAGAACGCTAGTTTCTGTTTAGTCTGCTTGTACCGCCAGCTCCCCCACAGCCCCCTACGACTGCGAAGAATTGGGTTCGGACAAACAGGACAGAGCCTTGGTAGAAGTTACTCGACAATATGGTCAGTGGGGTCCAATCTCTAATGGACAACGATGGGTACGCAGTGGATGCTGTTTGAAAGCCTACTGTCGATCTCAACTGTGTATGCATATCTGGCGCCCTCTGTAGAGGAAGAGCTACACTTTCAAACCGCCCTAGTTTTCTCAATCTTCCAATAGAACGCGTACCTATTCCCATTGTTCCGTACCTTGAAATGGGCATACAATGGGGAATGGCAAAAAGATGCATTGCTACTTATAGTCTAGTTAACAAGTGCTTTTTTAGACCAACTTTTTTCAGCAGTCTCTGAAAATTATGATCGAGGTGTCATTCGATTCGGGAGGACATCTAGATGATTTTTGAAAAAAAATAAGTTCCGCTTGCAAAAATTGTAAAAGTTATTAACAATTAACTAAAAAAAAAGGGGGTTTGGTTTTTTGCAAATATCTCAAAAACTAAAAAAGATTTTTCAAATCTGAAAAAAGATTCAAACAGAAAAGGAAATCTCCTAAGATAGGTCCCGGAATTGTAGAATCAATATTTATAATTTTTCCAGAGGGATGAAAATACGGCCGAAAACGGGTACTCTGGCTTGGGCAAGCCGCGCCCACTTTAGACACCTCAACAATAAAAATTATTTAAATATACTAAATATGAAAATAAAAAATTTAGAAAATTCAGACACTAACTGAACAGATGAATGAACAATAATCCGCTTGAAAAAAATTTTTATCACAATTTTTCAATTAGTTATTCAATAGTTAATTAATAATTTTTTTCTGCTTGAACATGAACATTGCAAGTGTGGTAATTGTTAAACTATAAATTTAAGATTTTTTTCCTCTCTTGGAGCAATTCTTGACAGGCTTCAGAATAGAACCCCGTTGGAAAAATTGAAAAAATTTCATTTTTCAATTTTTTATTAATAATTTTCGTTGTTGCAAAATTAAATACTTAAATTAATCATTGGAAAAAAAAAAATTTTCAAATATTATTAACAATCTGTTTTTATGTTATCAGAAACTGCATAGAAATAATTTTGAAATTTTTTTATCTCCAATTGTTTAAAAAATTGTTATAAACAAATGCGTTGTTTATAAGATAATTGATTTTTTTTTTAATGGAATTTCAATCTTTGATACAAAGAATGATTTTTAAAAGAAAAATTGTTCTATGAAAACAAATTTTTATTGCTTAAAAACGCATTTGTTAATTAACAATTATTTTCTCCAACTTCTAATTAATATTAAGGAACCATGTTTGCTTTAAAAATCATTATTTGTTTTTCTTCTTGGTATAAAAAAAACATTTTATCTAATTTTTCATTGTTTATGCAATAAACAAATAAATTTGTACCTTATATTTTTTTTTCTATTCTACTTTTTGTCACAAAAACAGATATAATTTTTTTATTTTATTTTTATTTTTTTATTTTTTTTATTTTTTTTTTAATATAAGTTCTCTGTAACTTCGTCATTCTTACCTGGTTTTTCATCCTTAAAATTATTATAAATTATAAACTAATCGAGATACGATGAAAATACTTGATAGTTATTTATTCTCCATTAGATAAAGAAATTTTAAAAAACTTAGGGATAATTTTTTTTTTTTGTTTAATGCTTAAAAATCTTATCAATGACTGACTGAAATAGTTGAAGATTTTGAATGTATTCTCTGAGTCAGGTATAATACGGACAATTAGTTGGACCCTTCGAGACCCTGAGCATATGTTTCTAGCAGGTAACAAAGAAGGTATTCAATAAGCAAAAACCTGAATCTAAAGGTGATTCGGAGGATGAAAAATATTCGCAGCTAAATATGGAAGTTTAAGACAGGCATGTTAGAAAGTAATTGTAATTATTATTAGGTGACCGTTGATAATTACTCGTAGACATGAGGGTGTATTATAATAAAATGAAATTTTAATGATAATGGATATGAACGTGCATAAAATATTATGTTCATTGATAAATAACTTAAATTTATTAGAGACTCTATAGTCTCAATAATATTTCAAAGAAAAAAATAAAGATTGTCATTCATAAACTTTTACAAACATTAAAGAAACAGAACCTGAAAATAAAAATCTAGATATCCGTAAATTTTCCTACTATAATTAAGTGATATTAAAATGTAATAGGTAAAAATATTGAGTAATGAACAATTATTGATAAGATACCTGAATGAGCTAGTCATATTTTTAATAGTTGATAAGATTTTTAAGCATTAAGGCAAAAAAAAATTCTTCCCAAGTACTTTTCATCAACAATTGCTATAAATGTAATAAATAAATAAGTAACAACTAAACTTTTCAGCTAAATTTGTTCTTTATCTAATGGAGAATGAATGAGTCCTGAGTATTTTCATCGTATCTCGATTAGTTTATAAATTATAGTAATTTAAAGGATGAAAAACCAGGTAAGAATGACGAAGTTACAGAAAACTTATATTTAAAAATTAAAAAATAATAATAAAAACAATAAAAAAAAAAACATCCATGTCTGTTTTTGTGACAGAAAGTAGAATAGAAAAAAAAATATAAGGTAAAAATTTATTTGTTTATAACAAATTGTTTATTGCATAAACAATGAAAAATTAAATAAAATGTTTTTTTTTTATATCAAAAAGAAAAACAAATAATGAATTTTAAAGAAAAAATGGTTCTTTAATATTAATTAGAAATTGGAGAAAATAATTGTTTTACGGCAATGACATTTTTTTTTATGGAACAACTTTTCTTTTGAAAATCATTATTTGTATCAAAGATTGAAATTCCGTGAAAAAAATTTCAATTATCTTATAAACAACGCATTTGTTTATAACAATTTTTCAAACAATTAGAGATAAAAAAATTAAAAAATTATTTCTATGCAGTTTCTGATAACATAAAAACGGATCGTTAATAATATTTGAAAAAAAACATTTTTTTCAATGATTCATTTAAGTATTTAATTTTGCAACAACGAAAATTATTAATAAAAAACTGAAAAATGAAATTTTTTGAATTTTTCCAACGGGGTTCTATTCTGAAGCCTCTCAAAAATTGCTCCAAGAGAGGAAAAAAATCTTAAATTTATAGTTTAACAATTATCACACTTGCAATGTTCATGTTCAAGCAGAAAAAAATTATTAATTAACTATTGAATAACTAATTGAAAAATTGTGATAAAAAATTTTTTTCGAACGGATTATTGTTCAGTCATCTGTTCAGTTAGTGTCTGAATTTTTTAAATTTTTTATTTTCATATTTAGTATGCCTAAATAATTTTTATTGTTAAAGTGTCCAAAGTGGGCGCGGCTTGCCCAAGCCAGAGTACCCGTTACTCTGGGAAAATTATAAATATTGATCCTACAATTCCAGGAATCGGAACTTTTTTTGGGAAATTTCCTCTTCTTTTTGAATATTTTTTCAGATTTGAAAAATCTTCATTAGTTTTTGAGATATTTGCAAAAAACCAAAGCCCCCTTTTTTCAGTTAATTGTTAATAACTTTTACAGTTTTTGCAAGCTGAACTTAATTTTTTTCAAAAATCATCTCGATGTCATTCCGAATCGAATGAGACCTCGATCATAATTTTCGGAGACTGCTGAAAAAAGTTGGTCCAAAAAGCACTTGTTGACTAGACTATTATAAGAGAGGAACGCAAGATAGAAAAAGATAAGCATGTTACGTAGGTCCGCAGAATTTACGAGTTTGCAGAAATGGTGTTGATTACAAGATTTATTTAACTTCACGTTTGTATGTATGTACGTTAAGTTCAAATCTTGCAAGTGAATTTTGACCCACTTCTAGTTGTCCGATTAACGTGAAATTCGGCAGGTGTTCATAATTCCGGTGACAATGCATTATGGAATTTTCGCCAAAGAAAAACAAAATGGCGGCTCAAATATGGTGGACGAGTTTTGTGATTATGGTTCGATTCTATTCAACATTGGTATGTGAGGGTTTTTCTGGACAGAGATCACGAATTTTTTGTCAACATTCGTGAGTTCAAGATGACGGCTCCAATATGGCGACGAGTTTTGTGGTTATAGCCTGATTCCAATAGAAATTGGTAAAGTAGAACCAGAAATCTAAGAAGGTCGTAAATCAATATTAGCCGACGACCCTCATTATTACCTATTGTTCGAAATATAGATAAGCAATAAAAGTGTGTGTCCCTTAAAAGATTCCCAGGTCCGGATTAAAATATCTCATAAAATAGTTTGGCATTTTAATAATAGTGGGCTCTCCATTATTTTTGGCTTCTGTTGACAGTTTTGTATTTAAATTTATTTGATAACAAAAAATCTCGTAAGGTTGATTTAGAACCCTTGGTAAGGATATGTTTAAATGTGTGTAAATAATAAAAATTATTTTCCTCGCCACCAGACGCTCAGTACTAATGGGCTATTAACGAGATTATAGCGATAATGGTCAATTTACGGTTACTATAGTATATTGTCCAACGAGCACGGAATGACATACATTTCCTACGAGTATGAAAGTTCGCAGCACGAGCTGCAAGCGAGTGCTGCAAATCATACGAGTAGGAAATGGTCATTCCGTGCGAGTTTTACACTATACTTTTTCTACGACTGTTATAATATACAGTGTAAGTAAAAAACAACAAATATGAGAAATGTACTTTTATTAATTAATTGAAAAAAATAACGTACTAGGTAAATGTGTTAAGCACCTACTACAATAATCGCGAAAAAGTAACTTCTCATTTGTTATCAACAATATTCAATGTTGATTTGTTGAAAATATAAATAGGATGTTTATAAAATCAGATGTGGAATCATCTGCGACTGAAAGATAAACCTTAGTCACTATCTTCCATCGTCAAGATAACCTCTTGGTACAATTATTAAAAACAAATTTTGGGGAAATAGAATCCGTTTTTTTAAGGGAAACGTTGACATTGTTAACATTTTCTGCAACTGATGTCGATGGAAGGTCTGACAACTTATTGATCGACCCTAATATTTTATTGGCTATGTTATTTCGACTAGTCAGGGACTCTTCGATGTAACCCCCAGCTACTGTCGTAGAGCGCCAGCCACCATGCCGTTTTAATGTCGTTATATCTTCGCCACTATCTATCAATATTGTAGTTGAAGATCGGCGGAAACAGTGGCCGGTGTATAACTCAAGATTCGGAAGTTTTAAGTATGAAGCAATTTGTTTTCCCATATTTCCTATTTTATTTATTCCAATTTTTTGGACAGTGCATTTTTCTTTCTGATAATTTAGAAAAAAAATAAGAATCGTTGACATTACTTGGTCGCAGATTCCAATATTTTTTCACAATGTTAGCATATTCTCCCGTTACAGTAAATTTCCGAGAAGTTTTTGTTTTAGTGTTCGGAATGTGGACCAAAATGCGGCACCTAAATCTTCAAATCGCGAATTTTCATTTTGTAAATCTCATCTCTCCTACAAGCACCCATAATTCCCATGATAAGTACAACCTGCAATGAAAAATTATAAACAAATTATGATTAATTAACTGATTGTTGTGGAACTTACTTTTGCTACAAGATATTCGTTGTATGGGGCTTCTTTGATGAACGTATCAATCTCCTTCGTTGTGAAAACTTTAGATTTTTTTGCTTTGTATCCATCTGATTTCCGCTTTAGAAATGCTCTCAATTTGGAATATTTACTGATATCCACGCCATTATTGATACTAAGCATCGTTTTTAACATGCTATAGTGTGCCCATAAAGTGGAAGATTTAAATTTATTTGATATATTTCCAAAGTAAGCCATCAGAACATTCTCTGAACTAGTTTTCTGTTCTTTGTACCAGTCCATGAATAGGGTATACGAAACTGAGTGTTTTTCTTTAGATTTTTCAGGCACTAAATTTAATGAAGCGTTATTTGCTGCCTCCATAACACTTGGCGGTGTTAAACTTCTTTCACTGTCACTACTTTCCATGCTGAACTAATTTCGAAATACCTTTATTAGTATATTAAAGTATAAGTGGATAAAAAGGGCTTTAAAACACGCGCGATTTTTCGAAATAGAGCAAGTGTTTTTAAGACCAGTTATCCACGAATACTTTACGTTATTTTTTTTCATTGGTGCACTTTGAAATCATATATACTGGTATTATTACTACAGTAAATAGAAATAAGAACTAATAATGCAAGAAGGTTGAATTCGTGATGTGACATCAGTATACCTTTCGTTGTCATGGAAATGAGAAAAACAGATATTCATTTGCAATTTGTTATGAAAGATCAATATTTGTTGTCACCAGAGCTCAAAAAGGAATTATTCTAATATCGATTTTTTTAATAGTGAGGCGAAAATCCAGTGATATACAAAAAAAGAATATGAAAAGTTCATCAAATGGATGGAGGAGCACATATAAATGAACGAATTGTTAGTAATATTTTATTTGACGTTACAAGGTACTCCTGTCAGATCAATAATCGAAAATTTGTCATTTAGACTTCACGTTTCTCGATTTGTTGATGTTGTCATGGTAACTTTAAAAAACGCGCGTTTTTTTAAGTTCGATTTAAATACGCTGAGGCGTGCTTTAAATGGGTAAAAAGGGGCACCAATAAAAAAAAATATCGTTCTGTCAAAGAAATATTGAATTGTTACTTATGTTTGTGATTATACTGTCTGTATGGTTTCGGCAATGTTACCTGGTTACGGCGTCTTTTGTTTTATTTACTCCACGCCTCTTTTGTCGTGACGAAGATTGCGAAAATTTCCCCGTGCGTTTTTCAGACATTGTGCACTAGTTGCCCAGCAACTAGTGCATAATGAAAAGGAGTATTACAATGTACTACATTTAGAAATCATCATTGAACATGATGGTATTTTGTGACAGTCGTAGAAAAAAGAATGAAACTGGTATCTCCAGTGTTGCAAAGAGACTTTAAGGAAGTCTGTTTTACAAAATTACATTTAAAGAATTCACTAGTAGCAGAGAAATCATAATGGAATCTGTGCGCCTCAAGAAATGGACATTTGAATATTTATTAGCAATAAACGAATTTAGAGAATATGGTAGAACAGTAAAATAACAAAAAATAAAAATCACAATCTCAGTATTCTTCATATGAACATCAGAAGCATTCAAAAAAATTTCGACGAATTCATCAGTTCAAAAAAGATTTCGATATAATAGCTCTTTCAGAAACCTACAGAGTACATGAGTTGAGCGTATTCAATATTGAAGGGTATGATATATATGGGATATATAAGGTATGATATATATGATATAATATATAATGGTGGCAACTACAATAAAAATGACGGAATAATTGTTTACATAAAAAATAATATCACCTACAACTTCATTTTAGTTGATATTGGTAGTCTGAAAGCTATTGAACTAACTATTCTGGGATTCGAAAGTGAAGTCATAATAACTGTCTTAAATAGATCGCCGAACACATGTCCCAAACTGTTCAATTTGGAACTCGCGAAATACCTCGAAAATAATATTGAAAAAAGTCATATAATCACTGGCGACATAAATATCGATATTCTTCAGGAAACAGATTATATCGAGGAATATAAAAGCATTTTGAGTTCCTTTGATTTTGTCTCTTACATTAATCAATACACGAGACCAATAAGTGAGACCTTTAGATTTCCTTAAAAAAAAAATTTTTTTCAACCCCCTTTTAAAATTTTTTAAACCAACCCCAAAAAAAAATTAATTAGGAACAAATATAGAAACATGGAATTCTAAGTATGAATTGTATGATGTAGACAAAATGACCGATTCATTCATGTATACTCTTTCCAAACATATAGAAAACAACACAAAACTAGTGAAAGTAGCAAAGAAGATTAAATCTAAAAAACAATGGACAAATAACAAAAAATAAATTAAATAGACTCTTACAGAAATCAAAAAAGGATTACTATAGAGGTTTAATAGAAAAAAATAAAAACACTTCTAAGAACCTGTGGCAATGCGTCAATGAAATATGTGGTAAGGCAAAACTGAAACAAAATTGAGCAAATAACAAACCGAAAAATGAAATGATTGCTGATAGAAACGATATAGCAAATGAATTCAACAACTATTTCTGTGACTTGGGAAAAACTTTGGCCGAAAAATCAATATCCCCAATAATTTTGAAGAAAAATCAATAATGTAAAAAACACAATATATCTCTTTCCAACTGATGAATCTGAAGTAATAAAAATAATCAAAACACTAAAAAATAAAAAATCACCGGGAAGAGATAACATACGGTCAGAAACATTGAAAGAAATATGTAATCAAATCGCTGCTCCAATAACGTTTCTAATCAATAAATGTTTCAATACAGGATTGTTCCCCAAACTATTAAAGATGGCAATTGTTAAACCCTTATTCAAAAAAGGCGATAAAAAAGAACTCGGAAATTATCGTCCAATCTCGCTGATTTCGAATATTGCTAAAATATTTGAAAAAATATTGAAAATGAGGCTTGTAAAATTTCTAGACAAACACGATGTAATTTCAGGGAGTCAGTATGGCTTTAGAGAAGGAAAGTCAAGTGAAGATGCAATTTGTGCATTAACATCAAAGATATATAAGGCAATTGATTCAAAAAAACCTTCACTCTGTGTATTTGTTGACCTCTCTAAAGCCTTTGACACAGTATGCCACCAAAAATTGTTGAGAAAGCTATAAATATACGGGATTAGAGGAAATGCATACAAATTATTGGAGAGTTACCTCTCAAACCGTCAACAACAAGTCTGTATAGAAGGTACCATTAGCAAAATGAGAAATATCACATACGGTGTGCCACAAGGTACTGTTCTTGGGCCACTACTATTCACCCTTTACATCAACAGTTTATTATCAATGGATATAGAAGGTTGTGTCCTCAGTTTCGCTGATGACACCGCAATATTCTATCAATCTAAAGACTGGAAGACCCTCAAAACTGAAGCGGAACTGGATTTCAAAAAAATCAAAGATTGGTTCAGATACAACGAACTAACCCTTAATATGGAAAAGACAAAATATCTCCCGTTCACCTCATACGCAAATAACTTACCAAACCTAGGTAATCTTGTTGTTGATCATGAAACCATAATTCCTGAAGAGAAGTCGATGAAATACCTAGGAATAATTATTGATAGGCACCTACGATGGGACTTGCAAGCAAAACACATTTGTAATAAGCTGAGAGGCTTCCTTTCACGTTTCAAATACTTGAGAGAAATTCTGGACGTAGCTCATTTAAAAACCATTTATTTTTCTCTGATACAGTCTCAACTTTCGTACGGGATCCTAGGTTGGGGAGGCTTAAATGACTGTCATTTAAAGAACATTGTCACTTTACAAAAATGGATAATTAGAATTATATACAATAAAAAAATAACCTACTCAGGTGACACACTGTATAGAGAAAGTCAACTTTTCGACCCGAGACAGCTCTTCTGTCTCGAAATAATAATTGGCATCTACCAAAAAAAAATCAAAATTGAACACATCGAACATAGCCGTCATACTCGGAACAGAGAGAAGAATTTTTTAGTGCCAAAATGTGAAAAAAGCGCGAGGCAACGTAGTATTGAATTTTTGAGTCGAAAGTTATATAACATCCTACCAGATCACTTGAAATCCATCGAAAACTTCAACTCATTCAAAAGTCATATCAAGAAATGGTTACGACATACGGAGAGATATATAATACATGATATAGTTAGCAATAAATTACAAGGACTCACTCAAGTACTGAATAAGCTCAACAGTTTTCAGAACTCTATTACACTACTAGTAATCATTATGTGACACTTTTAAACGAAACTGTTTGTTTACATTTATAATTATCGTAACTCATATTTTTTATATTATACGTATATCTTATTCTCATTTAACTTTTACAATGTTTTTATATTAATATTTTATATTCATTCAACTTTTACATTTTACATATTTATAGTTTCGTTTTATCTGTTTTCTATATCTTATAATTACGTCTTTATCCATATGATAAAGTCCCATATGTATACCTTATATGTTTATATGTGAATAAAATTCTACACACCATCTATCACGCACAAGCTGTACCCAATACAGCTTCAGTGATTACCCTGTTTATTCATATTCGTTGAAATATTATATATCACACAGTTTGAAGATTCATGAATAAACATTATTATTATTATTATAGTAGTGTATTTGGATGAAACTTAGTTCGATACACACGATATTCCAAACAAAAGTTGGGTAGACTCATCTGACTTGTGCCAAAGTAATGCGCCGTCTAATAAAGGAAAACGCATTACGGTAATCCACGCAGGAACCGAAAATGGTTTTATACCAAATGCGTTGTCTTTAACGGTGTAACGAAGCATTTTTTAGAGCTCCGTTACTAAGCACGGTTAAAGTTTATTTAACCTAACTTTGGTACGTCCCTGCCTATTTGGGGTTTCTATTAGTTCTGGTCTGGCAAAATATTTCATTCCCTGTTAGAAAGTAAGGTATATACCCAAAGCTACTGGAATTCACGTCAACAGCATGCATAAAACATAACAGAGTTTTTCTCTAGATTTTATAAAAAGGGTGAAAAGCTCCGGTGATAGTTTTTGTAAAAGACGAGAAAGAAATAAAGATCGCGATGGGAAAAACCAAATCATTTTTTGTATCAGATCCTTCAGATTTTCGGTCCAGTTTCAGTTCATCGGACAAAAAAACCGCGCCTTTCTTACTAGGCTTTTTCGTTTGTTTGGTCATACATTCGAGATCTATAAAAAGGCACATGAAGCTATCATCGGGGCTTGTTCCTGTTCTTCCGTAAGACTTGATCTTTGTTACTTGAATTCAGTGGTGATACGAAGTCCGGTAATCAGTAAAAGTGCATAGTGTGAAAAGCAGAGTTGAGTTCCAGTAGAGGTGAGGTATCCGTAAGTGGAAATAGTAAATAAGTTGTATTGGAGTTGGGTGTCTCCGTGTGCTGAAGCACTTGAGGTTTATTATTCCTACATTGAATATTGTTCGATTTGATTCAATTACGTTTCCGGGCGTTTACATATCATTATATATATTATTATTATTTCATTTAATTAATTATCTGTCGTGGCATTTACAGTTTATTTCTGCCAAAGTATTCTTTGTTTGAGTTAATTCGTTGCCGGAGAAGTTAAATATATTTTCTGCATTATTATAATTTCTTTTATTCGAGCATTTGCCGAAACGTTTAAGTTGGTCAGAAGACTACAGAGTGAAATTTGATTTATTTTTTTATTTTTGGGTGGTTCAATCGAACTGTTTGTGAAATCGATTGAGTGTTTAATTTCGGGTAGTAGTGACATTTTAGTCCATTGTTGGTTATTTTTACGGGTAAAAATATATGATTTATTTGCCAAATTGAACAGTATAAAGTAGACCATTTTATTTTGCGTCCCCGCGGAAAACAATTTTCACATAAGCTCTGGCAAGTGTTTTCTTTTTCTTGTCAAGGGAAATCTTACTTAGATAGTTCTTTTAGTTGCCCGTTATTAAAATTATTGAGTTATGTTTTCAGTTATTTGAGTTCAGGGAAAACGCCGAATGCAAACAACTGACGCGAATATTAACATCACTTAAATCAGTGAATTTAAATTTTCTATTGTCTTAAGTTCGGGAAAAACACCGAATTTAAGCAATTGACGTATAAACCAATTACATAACAATAATTATTGTTCCCCGTTGTCCCGATTCAGGCACTAACCAAATCGGAACATCGGACGCGATAAATGCGTTGAAAAGTTTATTTGTCCCTGAAAATACCTGCCGAGCAAAACAAAATTCACGAATTTCACGATTTATAGTTATATTCAGGAGGAAAAATTCATAATAGCGACTTGAGAAGGTGATTTGGGTAAATAAACTATTTTGATTACATCAGGGGGAAATAAGGGATTTTATAACCCGAAAATACTGTGAAGCGTTGTCGTCTGTATCCACGCCCATTTGTTAATATTGTCTAAGCTCAGGAAATCGCCGAGCATAAACAATAGGAAAAAAATAGAATTCTTGTTAACGAGAACAGTCGTAGAAGAAAAGGGCTATTTTAAGGAACAGAAACAAAATATCACAGCCGGGATTATTACCAACGTGAAGCTTAGGTAATATACAAGTGACACGTAGTATTCAAATTTTGTAAGGGTTAACAAGGAAATCGGGATGTTATGAGCCGCTTGCTCATAAACTTAAAAAAATCACTTTCTGAGTCAGACAGACAACCGTGTTCAGGAAGAAACAGTTTTCTTCGCTCTCAAGAGTAGGTCATTTTATACCCTAAATTGCCGGAAAATTACTGTTCATTTGGCCAGTTATATTTACCGTGAAGGTAAATATCATTCCCATACTATTTGATAGATAGGATTATATATGTAGCGGTATATGTATTACCCCATTTAAATGTGCCAGACCGTTTTCTTTTAAACAAAAATATTTGTATCACGAAAATTGTTGTGCCCATTCTTATTGAATATACCAGTTAATTTAATACCTATTACACACTGTGTTTACATTAAAAAACAAACCCTTTCTATTTCCTATAAAGTATTGAAGTTACGCAACAGACGTATGTGGTCAAGTTGTAGAAAAAGAAATTTGTAAAGAAAAGAAAATCAAATAAAGACATTATTTCTGTCTGTCTCTCTCTTTGGGAGACATAAAAGCAATCGGCGTTCAGTATCCAAAATTTGTACTTAAAGCCTACAGTATTTTGTAAAGATTCAAAAAGTGTCAATATACCAGACCCCTGGACGTTCCGTATCTCCATCTGTAGCTACCCTAGTGCGTGGAGAAAACCACTATAAAATCTGGCGCCCGAGATTTGAAATAGAGAAAGGAAAGTTTTTCCTGCCTAAAATTCTGGCGTCATAAGTAACGTGATTTTCTAGGAGTTTGAGGGTTATTAAAACAAACCCTAGCAAAACACGTCACAACGGCAAAGAATATTTAGTCGATTATCATGATGATACTATAGCCGAATTATTTGAAGACTGGTTCCAAAATGAACTCATACCAAATATTCCACCCAACAGTATTATCGTCAGGGATAGTGCTAGCTACCACAGTCGAAGACTAGATAAAGCACCATGTTCAAATGACACCAAAGCCACTATACAAGAATATATGTTAAATAATGATATGTACTATGAGGTACACAAAAACAGTTACTAGAAGTTTTATGCAGTTATTCGATAAAAAAGAAATATGTTTGTGATTCATTGGCTGAAAGCTTGGGACATTCGGTGCTCAGACTTCATTATCACTGTATGTTTAACCTAATTGCACATATATGGCATCAGCTTAAGTCAGCAATTCGGAGAAATAATACTTCTCCAACCTTAAGTTCAACTGTGGTAGGCTCTTATTCAAACAGAAACTGCAAACATTCCTGATAGCAGCTGGGCTAAGTGTGTTTCCCATATTAAGAAGGTGGAAAAGTCATATATGGATATAGAAAAAATTCCCAAAGAAAAGTTTATTATCAATTTGGATGACGACAGTGAAAGTGAAACTGATCTTCGTGAGTAATTTTGTTTATAAATACCTTTTATCGAGAAACTGAACTTCTTATAAAGTATAAAGTTTGACATTTTACATTAATTAGGGATATCATTATATAATATAATATAATTATATATATACCGCCTTCTGATAACTCAAGTGGTTGGTGATTTACGACCTTCTTAGATTTCTGGTTCTACCATATGTGGGGGTTTTTGGGGAGGAGATCATTATTTTTGTTTTGTCAGAAATTACGAATTCAAGATGGCGGCTCCAATATGGTGACGACTTTTATAATTATAGTCCGATTCCATTCAAAATTGGTAAGTGGGTGAATGATTTACTTGTCAAAATTCATGAATTCAAGATGGCGGGTCCAAGGAGACGACGTGTTCCATTCAAAATTGATGTGCTTTTTTTTTGGGGTAGATTAGCGTTTTTTGTCAGAATTCAATAAGACGACGGATTGCCGGACAAGCCTATGTAGCTCTCAGTAGGGTTAAGTCTCTAGAGTAACTATGGATCCTTCAAGAGGAAGATCATTAAAACTGAAACGTAGGTGGACGACGAAGAAAATGAAATTGCAGTGCTTGGGTACTTCGCAGCTTTTCGTTGAAAGATGCTTCACGAGATATGGGATTAAATAAAATATCCAGGCAGAGATTATTGGCAAAACACAAATGACATGTTTTTCTCATAATTTAGTTCATGGTCTGAAGCTATCCGGCAATGCGTAGTTCATTATTATAAAGGATGACGAAAATGACCAATTTGTGGGGGACATTATATAGAGCGATAAATCAAAATTCACCTAAAATGGAATAATCAATGGGCGAAACTGGAGCGATAGCAATCCACATTCTGTTCGGGTACGTCAATTTCATGACCGTTGGAATTTCAATGTTTACTGTGCTGTTAGAAACAATGCCATAGCGTGGTGCTCATTATTGAATTTGAATGGTAAGTTGAAGTATCTATATATAAAAAAAAATTGGGAATATAGAAATTTGGACACGACATTTGTCGGGTCAGCTAGTACTTAAATTACTTGATTTTGTTGATCTGATACTGTATAGCAGATAGGTATTTGATTCTTGTGATACTTTTGGATCATCGACTTTGATAATCTTGACGATATTATTTATTTCTTATCAACGATGAAGTGTTTTTAGGAGCTTTAGAAATTCCTGAGAGGGTAAAGAAAAAAAGAAAGATATTACTTTCCATGAGGAGTGAGTACATGGAATATTGCAGATGTTAGAACATGTTTAGGTTCTCAAAAAAATATGAGGCATCCTTCTTGAGAAAAGAAAAATAGAGCAATGTAATAACAAAACCAAAACAAAAATCGTCAGGAAATTCACAGTCACCGACCGTTTTTATTCGCTTTGCGAAAAGTATATAGAGCTCCGAATGATGTTTCAACCAATTCATTTTTCGTCAACCTCCAGAAGGGTAAATATGTACCATTCAAAAAAATCGAGATCAATAAATTCGGAGCAATGGGAAAACAAATAGCACTTTTTCTAATACTTTCAAACCCAGAATTATATACTGGACATCGGCCACTATTTTAGTTGACGCAGGAGGTGACATCATTCAAAATGGCATGGAGGATGGAAATCATCATTGCATTGCAGAAGGATATATTGACGATTCCTTGAACAACAAGATGGATGGATACAGTACAAGAAATTGTGAATTCAATTGGACTTTCCTCTTCAAATCCGACGTCTGAAAACATCGCAAATAATTCTTAAAAAATTGGAAACTTCAATATGGAAATCGTTTTCTCCACTCCCTCTATGGATATTTCCAATTGCACAAACTTCACGATAAATGTTGTAACCAATAAATTAGTTATTATTAGCTTTCAAAATGATATTGTTTGAAAAAAATCTATAAAATATTTCTCTCGATTGATTTGTTGAAAATATGTACAGGATGTTCATAAAACCAGATGTGGAATCATCTGCGACTGAAAGATAAACTTTAGTCACTATCTTCCATCGTCAAGATAACCTCTTGTGGGGTATTCATGTTGAAAAGGGAAACATTCTCAATTGAATATTGATAGAAAGATTTTTCTGTGAATTGAAAAAATCCACGATAAAAATGAAGTTATTTTTTGTGAATGTCTAATGGAAAACAACTACTTCCCCGGCTAAAGCCACGCTGGACATTGAACTACATCTGATAGATATTCTGAAAAGACCCTAACTCAAAAGAAAAAATCTGAAATTGAAAATTTGCATTTTTATTCAGATAGTTATTTGATTTTCTATTCACAGAAAAATCTTTCTATCAATATTCAATTGGAAATGTTTCCCGTTTCAATCTCGATCAAATTTTGTCAATGAATTTTTCTTCTACTAGAAAAAACATATCGTCTGTTTGAATTGTATGGTGAACACTGGTGGTTATAGTCAGTCATAAAAAAAATATTGTATTCTACTTGCGTGTAATGGCTATTACTCACTCGAATGATTTGAGACACTCGCCTACGGCTCACGTCGCAAAATTCATTTTCATGAGTAATAGCCATCATTATACGCTCGTTGAATAATATATACTATTATCTCACTGCCAAAAATTGGTTGATTTTACACTGATGAAATAATTTTAAGACTATTTCATTTTCGTTCCTTTGTACCAATCACAATGTAATATTCTGACAAAATTATCGTTTTATCGCGATACAACTTTTATTTTCAGTGGTTTGTTCAACAAACCAGTGGTTCTTTCGCACATAGGTGAAAAAACCAATTTCGAAGAAAAAACTCTCAAAATGAAAGTTTAGCAATTGAGTGATAATTTTGTCAGAAATACTGTTTGGTTCAAAATACTTCTGTAAATACCTACACAAAATATACGCAAACATCTTCATTAGGTCTTGTTTAGAATAACTGCATAAAATTGTCTTCAAATTGATTTGATAGTTTTTGTGAAAATTGCGGACATACATAAAAACAGATGTAGAATAATAATTCCCCTCTTTTGAACTTTTAAAACGTATTTTGTTCCTTCTGTTTTTCTGGTATGTATTACAATAAAAAAATTTATTGCAAAAACTCCAGTAAAAAATGTTTTATGAATTTTTGAATTTGGCGAATTTATTTGGCTGGAACCGTAGGCGAGGTGTTCATAGCAAATACATTACACACACCACCAATTAGAGTCAACAAGTGAACAAACATAAAAGAGTTTGGCAAATTTTTAATGAGCTAACCAGTAAATATTTCACTGATAAATAGTATAAAAAAAATTGATGAAACGTCCAACTTGGACGTTTACGTTTCATCAATAAAAGCAACTTTTTATACTATTTATTAGTAAACTATATTTACTGGCTAGCTCATTCAATAGTTTGTATCAACCAACTTGATGATACATGTATCGAGTGTCAAAACTATTATGCTTCATTATTTTCCACCGGCCATGCTATCGAGCATCTTCATAGCCCGCCCCCATCGGCCTTGGAGTGGCACGCCTGAGTAGCACATGCCACCCTGGTTACAGATTCTTCGGACGAATCCACCCTGCCTCTGCAAAGGGCTGGGAGCTTTAACGCGCCCCCGTACGGTTTGTGAACAATGTTCATCGTGTTGAGAACTCTTTCGTTTCTTCATCTGAATTGGACACCCAGTTCCCCCACAGCCCCTTACGACTGCGAGGAATTGTGTTCCAACCGACAGGCGAGAACCTTGGATGAAGATGCACGATAACATGGTCAGTGGGATCCAATCTCTAATGGATAGAGAGAGAAGGCAGCAGATGTTATTCAAAAGCCACGTGTCGATTTCCACTGTGTATGCGTAGCTGGCTCCATCTACAGGGGTAGTGCTGCACTTTTGGTTGCCTCAGTATTTTGGCTAGTGGGCTGGTAAAAGCTGGAGTTTTCTGAAATAGGTGACAAAAATATGTTTTTGTGTTTTATACAGTTTTTCCCAATCTCATTTCAGGGAATATTTCGAAGTAAGGCCCGATTTCTAGAAATATTCCCGGTATGATTTTACAGATAACTCAGTGCTGAATTCCATAAAAACTTGTTAACAAAAAATTAAACCGACGAAATACGGAACTGAATAGTAAAAAATAAAATAAACCTTCTTAGTCTCAATAACTAAGCTCCTAAACTAATGTAAGAAACTAATTTTGAACAAACAAGTAAATGAATTAGGTAAAGCGTATGATGGCATCGAGTTGCGCGGTGACATTCTGATGTTCTGATTTTGTTAAAAAGTTTTTATTTTTCGATTTTTTGTGGCTGAAATCTACTGATTACTATCTTCTCGTTTTTGATTACTTCCAAAATACTTACCCACCTTAATTCAACTATTACCAGTTGAATAATATGATTACCTACTTTCACTATTTATTGTAATATAAATTATTTTTGTTTCTCTGGTTAGTTTATTTCATTACTTTGGATATCATTCCATCCTCTCATAGAATATAATGATTGTGACGGATGTAGGAGAACAAAAATAATGACAATAGCGATCTGTCATTGTCAACTACATATGTGTGCAAATGTTCACAAGTGAAAATTCAATTTTCCCCTATTTTTCTACCTCTAAGGGCAGATGATTCCATTCGAAATCCAAGTATAATCAACTTTGAGGTATACCCTATCTAATAAAATAAAATCATCCAAATCGAAGAACCCAGTACAAAGTTATACCTGATAGAATCGGTAAACGGACCAGAATTCAGAGGGTGAGTGATCAATATACTTCATTTTGCTACCCTTAGGAGTGGATTTCATTTTTTAAATTCAAATGGGACCAACTTTGAAGAACACCCTATCCACTGGAAAAAGAATTATCGGAATCGGACGTCTCAGTAAAAAGTTATGCGTGGTCATACATAAAAAAAAACAAAAAATATACGCGTCGACTAGAGTACCTCCTCCTTTTTGGTTTCTTCAGTTAATAAATGGTTGATATCAAATTTAAGAAGAATTCAAAATTATACAAAAGTAAATTCCACCGTTAGAAAAATGAAAAAGGTATCTGACTGACAAAAAGTGAAGTTTGTTACCCTGATGAAAAATAATTATTATAATTATTTAAATTTTTGTGAACCGATCAAAAAGCAGTTTTTCTAACAAAATTGCCGTATTCTTGTACAGTAACTGGGCGACCGAGCTTTTCTCGTTGTTTTTTTTGTAAAATCGTGTTCTTTCAGCCATCTCATATAGGTTTCTTTCCAGAAAAAACGTGATTTTACACAGAAAAACATTTTTTGTAACCTAACCTACCGCTAATCCAGACGTCGTAGTTGATGGTGGATTCGCCAGTTCTACCAGACGTCGTAGTTCAATCTGGTATATATACACTGTGTCCGTAAAGTATGGAACAAATTCATTTTTAGCTAAACAGGTCATTTTAAGAAATAATCCTGAAACACGTCGATTTTTTATGTTAATTTACCGTATTTCAAAATAATAATCTAATATACAGGGTGAATTACGTTCGAGTAATGACGTCACCGTCATTTTTTTTAATGGAACACCCCCATTTTGTCTCAATTTTCGGATTACTCTAGCTGAGCTGATTCCAAAAATGTATCACATGTTGATTCCAATTGGTACAGGGTGGACAAAAATACAATAGTTTTGGGTGTGCTCATAAAGTAACGCGTAACATTCTTCATTAGGTAAATTAACAATATTATCAAAAATACTTATTGTCTAGCGGCAATTGGTTTAAATGTAACACCCCGTAGTTTGCTACATGTTTAGAGTAATAAAAATGAGCTGTTTCCAAACATGTTTGGTACTTGTGGTCTAGCAGACAGAATATGACAAAAAATATTTCTTATCTATTTATAAAAAACATAGTCGTCTACTTTTTTGGGAAATGTCATTATTTGTTTAGTAATTTATTGATGTTCAGTGACAGTTTAGTACTACAATATTTTTGGTATTCGTGAATATTCGAATGATTCTTAGATTTAATTGGAAGTAGAAATGGAGTTAAGTGTAAAACAAAGAATTGAAATACTTATGATGATTGGGTATGGAGACAGATCGCGAACTCAGATGGAAGTGTGCAATTTGTTTAATGATAAATATCCAGAAAGAGCTATAACGCGTTCAACAGTCAGTAAGATTGAAACGAAATTTCGAGAAATTGGTAATGTTGAAAATGTACGCAAATCAGGTCGTCTCCCTGCAAATGCTGAGACAGCATTAGATGTTTTACTGAGTTTTGAAGAAGATGCGCACACTTCTGTTCGTAAAGTTAGTCGCTATATCGGTGTTAGCAAAACAACGGTACACAAACTATTGAAGCTTGAAAAATGGCATCCTTATAAAATCAAACTTGTGCAAGAATTAAACGAAGATGATCCCGATAGAAGACTCCATTTTGCGAAGAAATGATGGATAAATGTCACCGAGACCCTCTCTTGATACAAAACATTATTTTTTCTGATGAGTCCACTTTCATGTTAAATGGTGAGGTTAACCGTCAGAATTGTAGATACTGGGCAAAAGAAAACCCCCACTGGATGCGTGAGCATCATACACAATACCCTCAAAACGTAAATGTATGGGCTGGAATTGTAGAAATCGAATCATAGGACCCTACTTTTCGAAGGTAATTTTAAACGGGGCAACGTACCTTGAGTTTTAAGGGGTATCTCGTATCTACTTTACGTAATTTGTTTCCCAGCAGACGTAATCCTGGAGGTTTTGATGAAAGTTTATGGTTTCAACAGGATGGTGCACCTCCACATTATGCTGTAGATGTTAGAAGGTACCTAGATGAATTTTTTCCGAACAGGTGGATTGGTAGACGTGGACCCACTGAATGACCAGCGAGGTCACCAGATTTAAATCCTTTGGATTATTTTCTGTGTGGCCATCTGAAGAATGTTATTTTTAAAACGAAACCAGCAAATATTGCAGATGTACAAGAGAAAATTCGAACAGAAATAAACAATATTACGCAAAAAACCATACACAAGGTTCAACTCGAATTTGTACACCGTTTGGGTTACTGTCGAATACAGCAAGGGCTGCAGTTCGAACATTTATAAAGTCATGTATTCCAGCATATCTGTCCGCTGACATAAGTATTTTGATAATATTGTTAATTTACCTAATAAAGAATGTTACGCGTTACTTTATGAGCACACACAAAACTATTGTATTTTTGTCCACCCTGTACCAATTGGAATCAACATGTGATACATTTTTGGAATCAGCTCAGCTAGAGTAATCCGAAAATTGAGACAAAATGGGGGTGTTCCTTTAAAAAAAATGACGGTGACGTCATTACTCGAACGTAATTCACCCTGTATATTAGATTATTATTTTAAAATACGGTAAATTAACATAAAAAATCGACGTGTTTCAGGATTATTTTTTTAAATGACCTGTTTAGCTGAAAATGAATTTGTTCCATACTTTACGGACACAGTGTATATATATATATATATCTCGGAGACAGCTCTGACGATTTGGATGAAATTTTTTATTTAGATAGGGTTTTGCTTTCTCAGTTCATCTGTATAGGTGACAGGCGAATCCACCAGATTGAACTACGATGTCTGGTAGAACTGGCGAATCCACCATCAACTACGACGTCTGGATTAGCGGTAGGTTAGGTTATAAAAAATGTTTTTCTGTGTAAAATCACGTTTTTTCTGGAAAGAAACCTATATGAGATGGCTAAAAGAACACGATTTTACGAAAAAAAAAATACCGAGCATAGCTCGGTCGCCCAGTTACTGTACAAGAAAACGGCAATTTTGTTAGAAAAACTATTTTTTGATCGGTTCACAAAAATTGAAATAATTATAATAATTATTTTTCATCAGGGTAACAAACTTCACTTTTTGTCAGTCAGATACGTTTTTCAGTTTTTTAACGGTGGAATTTACTTTTGTATTATTTTGAATTCTTCTTAAGTTTGATATCAACCATTTATTAACCGAAGAAATCAAAAAGGAGGAGGTTCCCTAGTCGACGCGTATATTTTTTGTTTTTTTTATGTATGACCACGCATAACTTTTTACTGAGACGTCCGATTCCGATAATTTTTTTTTCCAGTGGATAGGGTGTTCTTCGATGTTGGTCCCATTTGAATTTAAAAGATGAAATCCACCCCTAAAGGTGATCACTCACCCTCTGAATTCTGGTCCGTTAACCGATTCTATCAGGCATAACTTTGTACTGGGTTCTTCGATTTGGATGATTCTTTTTTTATTAGATAGGGTATACCTCAAAGTTGATTATATTTGGATTTCGAATGGAATCATCTGTCCTTGGGGGTAGAAAAATAGGAGAAAATTGAATTTTCACTTGTGAACATTTGCACACATATGTAGTTGACAATGACAGATCGCTATTGTCATTATTTTTGTTCTCCTACATCCGTCACAATCATTATATTCTATGAGAGGATGGAATGATATACAAAGTAATGAAATAAACTGACCAGAAAAACAAAAATAATTTATATTACAACAAATAGTAAAAGTAGATAATCATATTATTCAACTGGTAATAGTTGAATTAAGGTGGGTAAGTATTTTGGAAGTAATAAAAAACAAGTAGGTAGTAATCAGTAGATTTCAGCCACAAAAAATTGAAAAATAAAAACTTTTTAACAACAAATTAAACCGACAAAATACGGAACTGAAAAGTAAAAAATAAAATAAACTTTCTTATTCTCAATAACTAAGCTCCTAAACTAATGTAAGTAACTAATTTTGAGTCGGCGCCAAACGAACAATCAACGAAGATTATTGAATTACTTCAAAAAAATGATCAGAATGTCACCGCGCAAATGCCATCATTTTACGCCTTACCTAATTCATTTGCTTGTTTGTTCAAAATTGGTTTCTTACATTAGTTTAGGAGCTTAGTTATTGAGACTAAAAAGGTTAATTTTATTTTTTACTATTCAGTTCCGTATTTCGTCGGTTTAATTTTTTTTCAACAAGTTTTTATGGAATACAGCACTGAGTTATATGTAAAATTATACCGGGAATATTTCTAGGAATCGGGCCCTACTTCGAAATATTCTCTGAAATAAGATTGGAAAAAACTGTATAGAACACAAAAATATATTTTTGTCACCTATTTCAGAAAACTCCAGCTTCTACCAGCCTACTAGCCAAAATACTGAGGCAACCAAAAGTGCAGCACTACCCCTGTAGATGGAGCCAGCTACGCATACACAGTGGAAATCGACACGTGGCTTTTGAATAACATCTGCTGCCCTTTCCTCTCTATCCATTAGAGATTGGATTCCACTGACCATGTTATCGTGCATCTTCATCCAAGGTTCTCGCCTGTCGGTTGGAACACAATTCCTCGCAGTCGTAAGGGGCTGTGGGGGAACTGGGTGTCCAATTCAGATGAAGAAACGAAAGAGTTCTCAACACGATGAACATTGTTCACAAGCCGTACGGGGGCGCGTTAAAGCTCCCAGCCCTTTGCAGAGGCAGGGTGGATTCGTCCGAAAAATCTGTAACCAGGGTGGCATGTGCTACTCAGGCGTGCCACTCCAAGGCTGATGGGGGCGGGCTATGAAGATGCTCGATAGCATGGCCGGTGGAAAATAATGAAGCATAATAGATTTGACTCGATCTAGTTGCTACATGACAAACTATCAATAAATGCGCTAGCCAGTAAATATTTTACTGATAAATAGTATAAAAAATTGCGTTTATTGATGAAGTTGGACGTTTCAGCTATTTTTTTATACTATTCATCAGTAAAATATTTACTGGCTAGGCGTTTATTACAAATTTGTCAAACTCTTTTTTTATGTTTGTTCACTTAGACGACCCTAATTGGTGGTGTGTATGTGTATTTGCTATGCTACGGTTCCAGCCAAATGAGTTCGCCAAATTCAAAAATGTATAAAACATTTTTTACTGGAGTGTCTGTGAGTATGAGTTTTGTTTTCAAATGGACTGTAACTTTTGTTGCTGGAAAAACTGCTACCGCTCTTGGAAATTATAATACAACCAGGATGGTGACTTCTAGTAGTTTTATCACTTCTAGCTGACAAATCTTGATAATTGGAGGCAAAATGTGAATATATAGTGTTTTAAGATGTTGATAATATTGTTTTTCTAGTCGTTCTGAACGACGATACCTGACATTTGTCATTAATTATTTAAGGGTTGGTGCAAAGCAATGTAAAAATGCGTAAAACGCAACAGGAGTTTTAGCAATAAAAATATTTATTTTAATACATACCAGAAAAACAGAAGGAACAATATACGTTTTAATAGTTCAAAAGAGGAAAATTATTATTCTACATCTGTTTTTATGTATGTCCGCAATTTTCGCGAAAACTATCCAATCAATTTGTAGGCAATTTCATGCAGTTATTTCATACAAGACCTAATGTAATATACATATATATATATATATATATATATATATATATATATATACAGAGTGGCCACTTTTTTAATGGGATTGTATTGGTAACTTTTAAACCATAAGAGTTAGAAGGTCGGTCAAATGGAGAAAAAGTTGCATCCATAGAAGCATTGTCAAGCAGTTCAAACAAATCGAGATTATCAGGGCTGGTTATTGAGATATCATATGAAAAGTAAATTCTGTCATTTTGATTTTTCTTTTTTTCCCACTTTATTTCGAATATTATCAGAAAATGTCACAGGAGTTTTTTATTCGACAGTAAATTATCCTCATTTTGACATGATCAGATTTTGTATCCAACGTTTCGTACGCTCTGGGCCACCCTCAACCTCATTTTTTTCAATACAGACCTGCATATTTTATGACACTTTTCGAAATAACTTTTAACGCTTAATTCAACGATATATCATACAATGTCATTCAAAGTTGATTTTCAGGTGATTTTGACCCTTATCCAAATTTCTTTGGGTCGGATCTGTATTACATTTGTATTACATTTGTCATTAATTATTTAAGGGTTGGTGCAAAGCAATGTAAAAATGCGTAAAACGCAACAGGAGTTTTAGCAATAAAAATATTTATTTTAATACATACCAGAAAAACAGAAGGAACAATATACGTTTTAATAGTTCAAAAGAGGAAAATTATTATTCTACATCTGTTTTTATGTATGTCCGCAATTTTCGCGAAAACTATCCAATCAATTTGTAGGCAATTTCATGCAGTTATTTCATACAAGACCTAATGTAATATACATATATATATATATATATATATATACAGAGTGGCCACTTTTTTAATGGGATTGTATTGGTAACTTTTAAACCATAAGAGTTAGAAGGTCGGTCAAATGGAGAAAAAGTTGCATCCATAGAAGCATTGTCAAGCAGTTCAAACAAATCGAGATTATCAGGGCTGGTTATTGAGATATCATATGAAAAGTAAATTCTGTCATTTTGATTTTTCTTTTTTTCCCACTTTATTTCGAATATTATCAGAAAATGTCACAGGAGTTTTTTATTCGACAGTAAATTATCCTCATTTTGACATGATCAGATTTTGTATCCAACGTTTCGTACGCTCTGGGCCACCCTCAACCTCATTTTTTTCAATACAGACCTGCATATTTTATGACACTTTTCGAAATAACTTTTAACGCTAATTCAACGATATATCATACAATGTCATTCAAAGTTGATTTTCAGGTGATTTTGACCCTTATCCAAATTTCTTTGGGTCGGATCTGTATTACATTTAGGTACCTTTAGTTTAATTAACAACATGCAATACATTTCGATAAGAAAATCAACTTACTCATCTTCAACTGAATGGAACGTAACAGAATCAAAGCAAGAAACAAGTAATAATTATTTACAAATTTCAAGAGGTGAAAAACCTAATTCATAATAATTAAACGAAACTATCATTTAATGAAAGAAAAATCAAATGATTATTCGAAAGTAAATGATGAACATTAATGAAGTAAGTGTTCGAAATGTCCACCATTTTGTAAAATGCACTTTGCGGTTCTGGAACCCATACTTCTTATTCATTTGCTTATTTTTTCTCCTTGAATACTTTCCAATACATTCTGAATCTTCCCGCGAGGAATTATTATTGTTGGATTTGTCATTTGTTCCGTTGAAACAAATAACAGAATCAAACTTTATTTTGAGATCATTATGATATAATTTTTGCAAGGCTTGGTATTCAAATTTAAAATCATTGTATTCGCGTCTCTTGACTATTTTATTAACAGCAGTTTTTGATAAATTGCATTCACTGGCCACAGTTCTCGATTTTTTTTCTGGGTTCAATTGAATTTGGGTCAGAACATTGATATCGTTGATAGACTTGTTTGGAAAAAAAAAAACAAGAAATGTCATATTATTTGTCACTTCGTTCATTATTGTGTCACAAGAACTTGTCATTAAATACTTTTCTGAGTAATTTCAATTCAACTTATTCGATATGGTAAGATACACAAATGAAGAGAAGAGAGATATGTACGAAGTGTACATAAAACTAGATAGAAATTCGTTCAAAGCACAACAAAGGTATGGTGAATTATATCCTGAAAGAACAACACCAAATATTTAAATGTTTCGACGTTTATCTACAACGTTACTTGCACATAATTCATTCATCAAACCTAGAGGTCCTTATGTACGACGAAACGAGCCTATCAATGACATCAATGTTCTGGCCCAAATTCGAATGAATCCAGGAATAGGATCGAGAACTATGGCCAGTGAATGCAATTTATCAAAGAGTGCTGTTAATAAAATAGTCAAGAGACACGGATACCATGACTATGAATACCATGCCGTGCAAAAACTATATCGCAATGATCCTGAGAGAAGGTTGCAATTCTGTAATTGGTTTCAACGGAAGGTGCGGAATAACAACAATTTTGCGCACAATATCATTTGGGGAGACGAAACGACATTCACAAATTCTGGCATGTTCAATCGAAGGAACAAACATTTTTATGCCACAGAAAATACTCACTTAATTCATGAAGTTAGACATCAATATGGTTTTTCTTTGAACATATGGTGCGGTTTGTTGAATAATAAATTACTGGGACCCTATTTTATTGACGGCAACCTAACCGGAGCAAAATATGTAGAAATTATAGAAGAAATGTTGGATGATCTTCCTATACGGTATAGTCCATGGTTCCAACAAGACGGATGTGGTCCACACAACTCAAGAATAGTCACAGACTATCTAAATCGAACTTTTCCCGATTCATGGATTGGAACAAGAGGTCCAGTAGCATGGCCTGCCAGATCTCCGGATTTGAATCCGCTGGATTTTTATTTGTGGGGATATCTCAAAAATAAAATTTATGATACTACGAACCCGACAAAAGAGATTCTTCGCGAGAAGATTGAGCATGTATTGGAAGGTATTCAAGGAGACGAAATAAGCAAATGTATAAGAAGTATGGGTTCCAGAACCACAAAGTGCCTTTTACAAAATGGTGGACATTTCGAACACTTACTTCATTGATGTTCATCATTTACTTTCGAATAATCATTTGATTTTTCTTTCATTAAATGATAGTTTCGTTTAATTATTATGAATTAGGTTTTTCACCTCTTGAAATTTGTAAATAATTATTACTTGTTTCTTGCTTTGATTCTGTTACGCTCCATTCAGCTGGAGATGAGTAAGTTGATTTTCTTATCGAAATGTATTGCATGTTGTTAATTAAACTAAAGGTACCTAAATGTAATACAGATCTGACCCAAAGAAATTTGGACAAGGGTCAAAATCACCTGAAAATCAACTTTGTATGACATTGTATGATATATCGTTGAATTCAGCGTTAAAAGTTATTTCGAAAAGTGTCATAAAATATGCAGGTCCGTATTGAAAAAAATGAGGTTGAGGGTGGCCCAGAGCATACGAAACGTTGGATACGAAATCTGATTTTGTCAAATTGAGGATAATCTACTGTCGAATAAAAAACTACCGTGACATTTTTTGATAATATTCGAAATAAAGTGGGAAAAAAAGAAAAATCAAAATGACAGAATTTACTTTTCTTATGATATCTCAATAACCGGCCCTGATAATCTCGATTTGTTTGAACTCCTCGACAATGCTTCTATGAATGCAACTTTTTCTCCATTTGACCGACCTTCTAACTCTTATGGTTTAAAAGTTACCAATACAATCCCATTAAAAAAGTGGCCACTCTGTATACACATATATATATATATATATATATATATATATATATATATATGAATATATATATGTATATATATGTATATATATATATATATATATGTATATATATATATGCATATATAAATATTAAAGGATTGCTCGTTTAAAGAAGTGAAAACACTGAAAATGAAAATGTTATCCCGATTAACAGAAATACTGCTTCATGATTGGTTCACTACTCCTGACTTACCCTGTACATATAGAACACAAAAGTACACAAAGATGAGGAGTATATATGATAACTTTGCAAAAAATGGCATTCAAATGGGTTGGATAGTTTTCGATGAAATTGCGGACATTCATACATAAAAAAATAAGTCTGTTAAAAATCATATTGTTCCTTCGATTTTTCTGGAACCAGCATAGCACACGCGTTTTTGGTTGCTTTCTGAATGTCGATACTTCCATTACGATTCATATTTTTATTGGCAAAATTCAAGTTCCTCGTTTACTGATCTCAAGATTTTCTAATGGACAATCGCCGGATATATCGCAACTAAAGTTCGACTTTCCCAGATTAATTTCCAGACACCTGCTATCAAACCATTCCTTCGGCGTATATAAATCTGTCTCAACTCCATTTTTAGCTCAAACCGGGCTATTACAGCTTGATTAAATCATGTAAATATAAATTCAATGGTAGTGGACCCCGCACCTTGTGGGACTCCACATTCGATTTGTTTCTTATCACAACAGGGCCGAATTTAGGGGAGGGCAACCGGGGCGAAAGACTTCGTAAACAAAAATCTTTCAAATTCCAACTAGTAAACATCTTTTCCTTTTATATTTTTTTTTTGCTCTTTTACCTTTACCTACAGCCCACAGCACTTTGTACATACATGATTATTGAAAATAATTTGGGGCGAGGGGGCCTCCGCTCCTTTGTTGCCCCGAGGCCTCTGGACCTCTAAATCCGGCCCTGTATCACAATTTGCTTTCTTAAACATTTTAGAACAGTTAAGTATAACATTTGCAAACGTATTCGATGATCCACTGTATCGAAAGCATTCGTTAGATCTATAGAAATACAAAGAAGTTCTATCTTTCTCTAAAGACCTATGTATTATTTCTGTTAATTCTAATCAAAACGGCTTAGAGCAATAAAATAATAAAAAAATAACTATACGCGTATTCGGTCATTTCTATGTGGAAATATGCTTAAGTTACACATTTTACAATGTGCATATTCCAGAGTATACTCGAATTACTACGATTTAAAACTACGTGTTCTTCTTTAAAGAAATTGTGAGCACTCGAGTCACAATTTGAAATTTTGTACTAATATTTTTTTTACGTGATGTACTACGACTACTAGTAGTTGATGGACTCGATGTATTCTAGTTGATGGGATCTGAAAATATTCAAATAATACACATTTTTTTATTTCTGAACTACATAAATACCAGGTCGTTTGATTAACCAGTGATCCATATTCAAGTTTAAAAAAACGAATAGTGAATTCTATCAGAGGCGAAACCAAAGTAGAACTTAAAATAAATGAATCATATATTTATTAACTACCAATACTCTGTGTACTCTGTGTAAACAAAGTGATGACGAAAATCAGCCTGTCCTTTCTCATGCGGGCGCATTGAAACTACTGCGCATGCACAACTTTTGAATTACGGTGCCATACCGTCATGTTCCACTTTCATCATGCAATTTAAATGGTAAGTGGAAGGATCTGTATTAGTATAATGATCTGAATCACATGATAGCTAAATTATACTTGAAAATACAACCAGAGAGCTATTGTGCGTTCATAGCATCTAGAAAAACAAAGAAAAGATCTACAAGGTTGTTTCATTTTCAGGTGAACGATACCCAGAAATCCTGAGAAATATCGATACGGATTGTTTGAAACAGCTGACGCTAGTCGACCAAGAAAAATATGGTATCAAAACGATGGATGGATGGATGGAGCACATAATCGAAAAGATGGTAAAAATCTATTTAAATGGAACTTTTTATGATCAATGGTTTGGAACGACGGCCCCCGCAACTATGGCCACAGCGACCTCCCGATTTAATCCCGATGGATTTTTTTATTTGGGTTATATAAAAAATTAGGTGTATTTTCATAGTCAACAACTGAAGATTTTCACTATTCCACCTGAAATTATAAGACGAGCTGTGGGAGACGTCATACGAAGAGTTGGAGACAATGTGCTTAAGTATTTGTTGCCATGAGATGGGAATAATCATAGCTCTGATCAAAATATCTAGAAAATTTGAGCAATGTACTGATTCATATTCCGTCGAATTTTGAGGCGACACCAAAAGCGGATTAGCGAACTTTTATATCTGTGTGTGGATGTCGCCGATCAAAAATAAACTACAAAACAAAATTTTCCTTTTAAAAGAGCTTTCCAGCAAGGTACCACCAGTAGTTAGTATCATCGTCCCATTTAAGGTAGTTGTCGTGCTACAAACAGTGTCAAATATTAGGCTCGATTTTTTACGGGAACTGTACACTCAGAAACGCAACCAGCATGCGTGACACAGCAAATAAGTCATGACTGGACTGTTGGCAACGTCGCAATCCAACGATCGCTCGCATTTAGTTGTTCAAGATACAGTGGAGTTTGCTCTAAAAACATTGTTATTGAATATAAGAAAAAAATTGAATTTGCATCGTAGTCATACATATGCTCAAAGATACGATTCCGATAAGAAAAAAGAAGACTGTTGCTAACGTCAAGAGAAAAAAAGTCGATTCGACCAAAAAAAGGGAGATGTTAAGAAAATCGAGGGAAAAGTCAAGAGGGGTAACATATCAACCAAACGTTGGAATAAACGAATTAAGAGCATCATCACTATTATTAAATATAATCGAATCAATACCAATAAATTATTCCATAGTTTATTCTGATTTAGAAACATATGGATTGTGCATGACTGATGACATTTTACAAATCGCTGCCAAATGTGAAAATAGAGAATTATATATATATATATAAAAATGACACAGATAGAGACATACCACTGAAAAATCAAAACAAATCGAAAACTACCCCACCTCTATACCCCAGTCTATCTCATCTCGACGAAAAGTTAATCTCTACAGATGCATCTTTTTTATACCCAAGACTATCACAAGTACAGATTCAAGACTGAACTCGGGAGCGACGAAAGTGACTAGATTCCTACACATCAACGTAGAATGTCTTTCCACGAAGCTGCCAATATTAGAGGCAACACTTAAAGAACTCAATTATCCTGATATACTGTGTGTATGTGAATATTGGATGAATAAAGTGCAAAATGAAGCAACATGTATAGACGGATATGAAAATGTAAGTACCTTTTGTAGAAAAGCTCATATACACGGTGGAGTTGCAATATATGCAAATAGTAAAATAAGTGGAAATTGCAAAGAAATTAATGTTAGAAAGTTTTGCATAGAACTCGATTTCGAGATTGTTGCTGTGTCTATTGATGAACACTTATGTGTTGCTTGCATATACAGATCTCCGGATGGATCTACTGATAATTTTTTTTCTAAATCTATCCAGCT